>JAGEOH010000549.1:0-39307 GCA_032207245.1 Pardosa pseudoannulata
ATATTACGTATTGATGTGTTTTATTATAATCAATAACCTGTGAAAAATATCAATCACAATAAATTAAACTTCTGTTTAGAACAACGTGTTTACTTTTTGCAACATTAATTTAAAAGATACCACAGAAAGTTGATTATAAGAACCAATATTTTCTGGTTTAAGGTTTCCTAAACATCTCAAAATATTCAACTGTTTCATGTTTCTATAAAATCTTATGATTTGTTGACAAAATGCCATTCAGTCTATTGTCATCGGCCTATTCTACTACTTCTATACCAGAGAAACACAAATATTTAAATCAACAATTCTTCTCTTCCTCAGAACGACTACACTTTTATAAGCAATTGGAACACTTTCAACGCGCTTCTATCTATATAATCCTCCATATAATATTTATAATGTTACTAATAACACTTCTTCTTATACACACATGGTTATTAAGAGAAAATGTAGTTGTTTCTAACCAGGTCATTAAAAAAATGCCAAAATCAAAATTTAAGCAAATTCCAGATTCTTATTCAACGTCGTGTTCAATTTGTATAAGCAAAATAGACAACGAGGATATTGTAAGGATTTTGGAATGCAAACATGTCTATCACGTACAGTGTATTGATCTATGGTTATATAGAAGTATAGTGTGTCCCGTATGTCGCCATCAATTAAATTACAAATATTTATAATAACCCGCTTACTGTTAAAACCATGGTGTGTTCTCTTATTCAAGCTTCTGTGGCGCAATCGGTTAGCGCGTTCGGCTGTTAACCGAAAGGTTGAGGGTTCGAGTCCCTTCAGAAGCGAATTTTTTTCATTTCTTTAATTGATTAATTTTAAAAGAAACAGAAGATCAACACTTCTACCACTAATGCGGTTATAAACATACAATAAAATTTATTTAAAATTTTTAAGAAATCCCACAAGAACATCAATGGCGATTGATTCAGCTTCGTCAGATACACCATAATCCACTTTTTCTTGCTTATTTGCGGTATTTACAGAGTTTTTGTCGGGATCTAAATTACAAGAAAATTTATATGGTGGCCACATTAAATTATTATATGGAATGTAATTTCTTGGCACGTAATATAGAAGGTCGTGAGACACATATGGAGGACTTCTATTTCTTAGTCTGTATTTCTTAACATTCTTTTCATATTCGTGTGGCCTGTTCTTCTTATGTATTTTCAAGTACAATCCACACGCGTTACACAGATGCTTTCCTTCATTATCTCTTCTCCACAGTGGTGTGTCTTCCGTCCTACAGTTATTGCAGATTGTTTTTTTGTTTTTGTCTGAATGATCATCCATAATCTAGGTGTCTATCGGGTTAAATATGTTTATTTGTGAAATGTTTTGGGTTTTCATTTGACTATAACTTGACTAATAGTTAATATTTAAATGACAAGTCATACATCAAACTTTTTTTACTTCGCGAAATTCATAAAATGTATGTTTCAATCTGATTTACTCTTAATTTATCAACGAGATAAATTAAAAGGTGATAGATTATAAAATTTATTATACAATACTCACAAGATATTAAAACCCATTGTGTTGGTGACGTCATACAATAAATAAACAATGCTTGGTTATAAAGAGGAGAACGGTGTCTTACAGCACAATATTAACAATTAATATTTCACAGAAAAGATAATCAGAACACATACGCGGGTTGTATTTTATTTTTACAAAGGATATATGTATGTAATCTGACACACTAATATTCAACCCGTCAAATTTTTCAACGAGTTGAATCAATTTTGTTTACAATTAAAACATAGTTGAAATAGAGTTCTTAAATGTTTTTATATTCCTTTTAAGTACCAACAAATTTGTAGTAAATCAATCACATTTTATTTATTGAATTTTTAAAAAACTGATAAATTTTTAAATTAAAAATTTATTATTTATAAGTTCTGAGTAATTACGGTGTTTATAAACTCCCGCTATTATCTCAAAACAATTCATATAACATTGTGCATTAGAAGTAAAAGCGAATGCCCTTATATTTAAAAAGATGTCGATTATCTTGGCTTATTTTTTGTACAATTAAGCTTGGCCTTGTTGAAAATTTTGTTACATGGAATTTATATGTTGATTGGTTGTTTTCTGGTCAATAAGATGCACAATGAACACAAGAAACAATCCAAATGTCTTATTCTCGATGTCTAACATTTTATATAAAAAAGAAATCATTTTTCTACCACAAGAACAAAAAAGGAGCAATGAAATCATTTTTAAAATGTATCACAAATGTTATCCACACCATTATTATTTTTAGAAGAATACGACGTATTGTAAGTCTCCTTATTCTCCTTAAATTCTTTGTTACTTCTTAATTTATCGGTGTCTGTTTATAATAGAAAAATAACCCTAAAAGGAAAAATGTCACACCATCTTTTATTTCACAAATATTCCCATAGAATTAGTTACCAATCTGATAGTGGTATTGTATCATTGTACAGGGGAAATGATGTTGAATGTGTTGATGATATAATTGAGAATATAGATTTTCTATTTGTGCTTGGAATACTCTTGATAGAGCAACAAGAATATTTTGTTTTTGTAAAATGTGGTGAATTGGTTGGGATGTACCAAGGAAATAACATTTTTAAAATAACGAAGATCGAATTTCTACCTTTGGGAGACTACAATAGTAGTGACACAATTTTTTGTTTAAAATATTTAGCAGAATCACATGACTTTTATGTCTCTAGCAATCAATTTACGGATGAAGAATTTGTGTGGAATTTACACATGCAAGAAGAATTTTTTAAATGCGAAAAAGATGCCAGTAAAGGACTGATGCTTCAGCATCAGCCTCGTACTTTAAGACAGAATTATCTTCTGGGGTTTATGGTTGCAGGATATTTTGTATCCAAAACATTCAGAGTTGATCAAGATTTTTTTAGTGTAAAATTGCTCTCAGTTGTGTCCAGTAAAAAAATGGGGACCAGGCTGTTATCAAGAGGAATAGATATGGAAGGAAATGTGTCATTTTATGTGAAGACGCATGTCGAAACAAAGAAGAATAACAAAATTATTTTTAATTTCACAATCATAAGAGGAACCATACCACTGTTTTGGATGCAAAAAAACAAAGGTTTAAACGGAAAAGTTTATTTTACTGGGGAAAGAAGACTCTTGGAGGAAGCTTTTGATAAGCATTTTGAAAAATTAGAAAAAAAATACGAAAAAGTTCATGTAATAACTCTACTTGGCTCAAAAAGTGATGAAAAATTGTTGAATGAAGCATATATCGATTTATTAAACAACAAAAACATAAAATACGTCTCGTTTGATATGAATTCTTACACAAAAGATTTTGAAAATTTGAAAAATGTGTTTTTTTGGCACTTGGACAAAATTGATCATGAAAATTTAATTTACAGAGTTAACTGTATTGATTGTCTGGATAGAACAAACTTGGCACAGTTTTTGATTTGTAAATATAGGTTAGATAAAATAATAAAAAGTTACACTCTGGACCTAATTCTACAGGAATGTTGGACTGAGAATGGAAATTCACTAAGTAATTTGTATACTGGATCCGATGTTATGAAGAAGGAACTGGCACTTAAACAGAAAAGAAGTTTGTTTGGGATGTTTGATGATTTTGTAATTTCTGCTACTAGATTGATTAATAACAGATTCACTGACAAGCAAAAGAATAGAACCATAAGTATTTTATTGGGAAAAGATATCTAAAAGAATAGAACCATAAGTATTTTATTAGAAAGTAAAAGAATAGAACCATAAGTATTTTATTGGGAAAAGATATCTAAAAGAATAGAACCATAAGTATTTAATTAGAAAGTAAAAGTAAAGTAAAACATTCTTCAATTAGAAAGTAAAAGTAGAGTAAAACATTCTTCAATTAGAAAGTAAAAGTGGAACACAACATTCTTTAATTAGAAAGTAAAAGTTAATCTTTTGTCTTAAAACTTACAAATTTATAAAAAAATTTGCACCTTAAAATGTTTCAAAGGCTTGATGAAGCTGTTGATCAAAAGAAAATTCATTCATTTGGACAAGTGATTGACTTAAGAGACAACAGGTATACAATAGAGTATTCTGGGTGTAAAGTTGTAATTGTTACCGATAAAACATTTATTGTTGGTGATTTTATAATATTTTATGGAATACGTGAAAAAAATATTATTTGTATTGAATACGCAGAGAAAATCCGAGGTGTTGATACAAAAATCTTGGAAGAAATTGCACACTTTTTAAAAATAAATGTTTAAAAAAACAGAGTTTTGTAAATTATAACTTAAAATGTAATCTTATTTTAAATATAAAATATTTGTCTTTATTTGTATATTTTATACTTGAGTGCTGTTTATAATGTTGTACGATAGGCCTTTCAAGCATCGTTGGTTTAGTGGTATAATTGTCGGTTGCCATCCGATAGACGTGGGTTCGATTCCCGCACGATGCATTTTTATTATTTTTAAAAATATGTAATTTTACTATAAAAGGAGGAGTCAAACGGATGTTCGTCATTTTTTTTTTAAAACGCGAAGAGTTTAATTGTAAAATTTGTCATAAACTTAAAATATTTTTACGGACGCAATATTAAAAAGATTTTTTTTCTGGTAAGGAAACTAAAAAAGTTTGTTTATACAATTAATTTTATACCAATTGCAAACTTGTCTCGACTAAATGTTCTTGCCCTATAAATGAGGCTTGTTATACAAAATGTTTCAGCTTGCAAAGTAATCAGCAACAATCAAATTATAAAACAAATGGGTGCCGGTCTCGTGTTTTATGTCGGTATAGAGGCAGGAGATAATATTGAAGAACATAATAAACATTTAAACTGGATTGTCGAATATATAAATAAAAACAAGATAAAGGAGATTATTCTTTTATCCCAGTTTACTCTTTTTGCAGGTTTTAAGAAAAATAAACCATCGTTTCATAGAGCAATGAAACATGAAGAAGCAAAATTTTTTTTCATGTCTATATGTGATTATATCAAGTCGTTCAATCCTTGTATTGTACATGTGGGAGTATTTGGTGAATATTTGGAAATTGTATCACAGTCGGATAATTTTGACACGTTGTACATTGATTTTAATACGAGATAGTGTCAGTGACGAATCATATACGCCGTCACGATAAGGAATTATGATTGCAAATCGTATTGGTGAGTGTCGGGTTTCAGTGATAATCACAATGATTATAAAACTATAAATAGAACATTCATCACCACTGTGCAAGAATTAAATAAACTTCTTATGTTGACAGATAGATATAGCGAGAAACGAAAGCAAGGCAACTTTCTTTGTTTTTTCATGTGTTTAGAGTAATTTGGAACAAGTATGTTGGGGGTTTCTCTACTTGTACAAATCATACTCATAAAATATCTTTTTGTATAAATTTATTTAGTTTGTGCCGTATTGATAAATTACATTCTCAAGTCTGATTACACTTATCAAAGATTTAACAGGTCCTTTGTGTTTTGTCAAATAAAAAATATTCTCGTACAATAGACAAACATTCTTGAATGTTTGTTCTAATTTAGTGTTATTTCCTTGTATGGAATTAAAAATGTCTTTTAAAAGAGTAAAAATAACATTTTTAATTAAAAATTAAATCTACAATAAAAAATAATGTATTTATTTACCATAATTGGGGTTACAATTTATAAGGATATATAAAAAATAATAATTTAAAAGACATTTTTGGTTGGAACTAATTTGTAACATTTGTGTTTAAAGTATTTCATTAAAGAAAATTTTGTCAAGAATTTAATATACTTAAGATATCACGCGCCTTCCAATGTTGATGAATTTACTGCTTTAGGCTGGGGTTTTACTGGTATTGCTCTGCTTTCAATTGCCTTATCAAGAGAATCATTACCACCCAATAAATTTCCGTTGATAAAGATGGCCGGAAATGTTCTGTGATAATATTTTCTGACATACTCAACCAAAGGGGGATTCTCCCATTCTTCAATAGCCTTAAAAGGATACCTACCCTCTCTTAATGTTTGTAGAGCCATCCTACTGAATGGACAGGTTTTTCTGTATATAACAACTATCTCTCCCCTTCTAAGTATAGCTTCAAATTCCTGTACTTTCTTGAACTCTTTTTTGTTAATCTGGATGGACAGACAGACGTATACAAAGACAACAAGATATAACATTTGTTATGTAACGATGAGAAATAAATATCTGTGTTTCAGTTTATCAGGTGAAACACGATAAACTGTTTCATGTACATTTATCAAGAGTAGTATTTCGAGATTTCTTAAGATGATTAGATTGCTTAATTTATTGTGTGTACTCACGTTTGTTGCATCAAACATTCCTAAAGAAGTTAACAGACACGGCCTTGTACTTTTGGTTAGTGAAAAATGCAAGCACAGTAAGAAACTAGTACAATTTTTAAATACCAACAATATACCATATACTCCATTATACATAGAAAAAGACACTGTAGCAAGAGATTATGTAATGAATGAACACGGTGGAAAGATACCTTGGGTGTTTCAAAATGGTGTTCTTATAGGCGATGGATATGCATATATGAGAAGGTTTCCACAGAGCATGAACAAGGATCCTGCTACAAATACACAAAAGATATATGTTCCATATAAAACTGGTCCAGTCATGGTTACTATGTAATCATTAAATTATTTTTAAATGCGGTGTGTATTCATAAAATATAAATTTATTAGCAAAGAACCCGTGTTCTTGGAGACCAAGAATCTAATTTTTATTATAACTTCTTATAGGTATCGGTGTCCTATAAATATTATAAATAAATCACCCTTCATTAAAAAGTGTAATTTTATACTTGATTAGTTATTCGCTAGCCTGTTCTGAGAACAGGCGTAATTTGTACTTTTAAATAAATGTTATGTGCATAAAATATAAAATTCGTGGTGCTGATTAACTGCTATTGTAAAAACCATAATTATAGATGTTTGTTCTAGATATTATTGGGGTCATAAGTTGAGATAATATTTATACCCATCTGACATGTCAGAACAATAGATATTAAAGACAGATACAACTCATACAGTAAATTTAAACACGTTTGATGCATTGTTAAGCTTGTACAAACCACACATTTTTATATTGAACAGGAGTAAATAATTTGTGCCAGTTTTTGGTTGAAATTAGATACAGTTCGTTGTATCATACATTATAGATGTTTATCTTAAACACACTGACATTTTTATCAACGTGTTTTAGACTTTTTATTAAAACAAATAACAGAAGGTAAAAAAACACCAAAATCCAATCTTTTTATGTGTAAGGATACATCATCTTTTATAAAAGTACAACAAAAGCCAATAAATTGGCTTGCGAAGCTACTAATAATTGGTTTGAGTCATTTCACTTATATGTAATTTCCAGGCCATGTCCGCTCTGTAATCGTAAATGTGATTTGTAAACAAATAAGAACATATTCCGTCACAACAATGAAATATGACTATAAATTCTATTGGTACCTGACACATCTAAGTGATAATCAACTGATAGATAAAGACTACAAATGCAGATTGTAGGAGTTAGTATAGCTTGTAAATCAATCATGACAAGAGATTGATTTAACAGCTATACTCTAAAATAATTATTCTAAAATAAACCCCCATGTTTGATTCCAACACAGGTGTTTCATAGAATAATTAAATAAATCTATTTCCTATGTTGATATTATTTTTATGAAAATAATCTCTGCTCTTAAAAATACAAGACTTTTCTACTGAAGATACACAACTTATCATTTTTACAGTTAAATCTTGAATGACTAAAGAATTTAACCATCCTACTTATTAAGTTGTCTCTGTATGTGGCTGTTAAGTTTTAATGCTATTATGATTTATTAAAAATGTAAAAAGTTCATATCAATCTGCTTTCATCATTTATGCATTTAATAAAAACTTAAAACTATAAAATTGTAATTTTTAAAAGTTTATTCTCACAAATTAAAAAACAAATGATCTACTGCTATTACATTTTGAACGATGATTTTAAAATACAACGGTATTTTTTCTGTATCCTGTATCGATATAATTTCATCAATAAACTTTTCTCTTACATTCTCGTAAAATGCAGAACTTGCCACTTCCATACAAGCAAAAAACTTCAAAAAAATTATCTCACTGAATACAATCCCATCATGTAGATTTTCTATCATGATAAGAATTTTATTCCTGTATTCCTTGTTTAATGTTGTAAACAGAACTAAAAACAACTCAAGCCTATTATATTGACATATGTCTTCCAATTTATCCAAAACATACCAATAATACCCCAACTGAATAATTTTTTCATATCGATCTTCGTAATCTTGATTCTTTACAATATTACTAAGAAAAAAACTAAGACACCAAAGTGCAGTGAGTCTATTTCCATTAAAGCTGCTGGAAAGCCGGCTATATATTTTAACTTCTAGATATGCAGTATTTAGTTTTCGTTTTTGCTCATCAAACTTTTTTTCACATATTTCTTCAGATCCTCTTTTTATTAGTTCAACGAAAAGTTCTACGTCGAAATGTTTGTATTTAAAAGTTTCTTTACTTAGGTATAGGTATTCGTTATAAAACCAGGTGTTTACACATTCACAATTTTTTCTTAAAGATTGGTTCTGTAAATAGCTTTCATACTTTTTGCATTCCATAACATTTTTCATAACTTCCTTGTAAGTTTCTAAAACATCTGTTTGTACAAACTCGTTCTCCGTGTTAGCCTGTGCTAACAAATGATGATCCACTACACTTTTATCAACCTTCAATCTTTTATTTTGTCGTTCTATATAACTATCATCTGGCGTATTATTTTTCAAAGCCTCATTAAATGTTTTAGATAATTCTTTTAGTAGCTCTTCTAAAGAAGAAGATAATTCTGATTCACCTTTATTCAAAATTGTATAAAAAATCGGTATATCGTTTTCTTTAAACCCTAGTAAGATAACTCTCGACAGTACAAATCTCTTTTTCTGGTCGATAGTACGTACAGACCGTGCTTTTTCTAAATAATTGAAGAGTTTTACATAGGTTAACTTAGGCTGTTCCACATTATCTTGTTTATATTCCTCATATTTGTCTATATATTTTAAATAAACTTTTAATATCGGATTTTTTCTTCTATTAAGAACACTTTTGATTAAATCATTCAAAAAATCACGAATATAATCCCAATTAAAAAATGCACTGTGTAAAAACGACTTTTCATATAAATCTATCATTTCATTTATCATTATAAAACATCTTTCAACAAATATAGAATCATCCATGTGTTTATTTTTAGACCTGTTAGCTCTTTGATTTATTAAATAAAGCACAGTAATGTTGTCATGATTACTATTATGTGTTGTATTGTGATACACACCTTGTGTTATGTTGTATTTGTTTTTTTCAAGAACTTTTATTATTTCTAGCAAACATTTTTTAATCACAAACCAATATTTAGTTGGCTTCTGAATATTTTTTTCTATATTGCCTACAATAAGTTGTTGCAATGTTTTCAGCAGATATTTTGTTTCTTGTATTTTTAAAACTGTTTTGTTTTGTTCTTCTTCAATCGTACAGTTTATAACGGGATTATCCCGATAAAGCTTTGCAATTAACTTATTATCACATAAAACTTCACAGCTGTCGTTGTTGTTATATGAGTTTCTTCCGTTGTTGTTCATTGTGCAGGCAAAGATACTTAAAAATATATGCATGGGTATAAAAAATTTTATTTTTTTTTATACAAAATATTCAAGTTAACACGCTTTAGAGTGATTATTGTCCTTTTAATAAACCAATATAATTCATAGTTTTCGTAAGAGTAAATATAGAAAAAAGGATATAAATAAAACTATTTAATCGTTAGCCTGTTTAAAAACAAGTTTGTTTTTTATTTTTAAATAAATTTTTTATGCATAAAAGATATAGTCGATGATGATTTATGTTGTAAAAATATCAATAATTGTAAAAAGCATATTTATAGATACTAAAAGACAGATACAATTCATACATTATGATTTAAACACATGTGATATATTGTTAAGCTTCTATTTGTACACTTTTATAAACCACTTATATTTAAATAAACGGAGTAAATAATTTGTGCCGTTGTTTGTTTGAAATATATTCAAACATGCTTTATCACACATTATATATATTGATCTTATCCAAAATATGCTGATAAATGGATTTAAAGGATTGTAATACGTATTTTACCCGTTTGAATTTCTCAAATAAAAAGGGTGAAAAATAAATAAAACACCAAAATCCAATCTTTTTATATATAAGGATACACACAAACTAAATACTTAATACTTAGATATTTGATGATAAAATGTATTAAATCGTATTTAATAGGGTGTTGATGATATAAGTGAACTAGCTACGTTTTGTATAAAAAATATCCGTGTTTGGTGTAAAAATGTTACATTCATATTTTTTTGATAACAAAAAAAAAGAATTTTAAGTAAATTGTACGGCTTGCTGAATTTTTCAAATTTAATGTTCTATATTCTACAATATGATGGAATTTTATTTAAAATAACCGCTATTCTCATTCAATGAAATATTTTATAAATTCCAAATACCCAACAGAACTATTTTCAAATAATTCAATTTGTCGTCGTAAACTTGAAAAAAACTAGAAACCGCAATTTACATTTTAAGCACATCTGTTCCATCAAAAAGTAAATACAAATGAACCCTCAAATGATTTTTATACTAGCGAGTTTGTATTCGTGTTCACTAATTTGTTTATTTAACGATCAACAAGCCATCAAAAGAATCGATCAAGTAAAGGAAGATTGTATTGAAGTTGGCAAAGAATTTGGGTGTCGAATAATTCCCGACAAAGAAATTTTACCCAGATTACAGCAATTTGATGTTTTTAGAATAAAAAATGGCAATGAACTCATAGCCAGCGTGTACTTCTGGAAAAAGAAATATTATTCCGCTATCAATTCGTTCTATCCGTTCACAAGTGTCCGTGTTGTAGAAAAAGATGCAGTAGAAATTTATTCTTTGTACGTTAAAGAAAAATATCGATGTAAAGGATATGCCAGAAAAATACTTTATTTGGCTTTACAAAAGGAGAAAGAACATTATAATTTACCTAACGATTTTGTTGTTTCTTTACATCTAAATCCAGAAGATGCGTATATGAATGTTAATTTTGCTTTTTATTATTCCATAAATTTTAGAAAAGGATCTTTTGTAAGAAATGGTCCTTCGTGTCTTGCACCCACCTTTCAGGTTTATAAAAATTTACTGGATCCCTTGAGTATTATAAAAAATCCGGAAATATGTAAAAGTGAAGGTTCGTACTTGGCCTTATTCACTAAATATTGTGATCTTTTACCGTGGAATCGAATTAGAAACAAAAAACTTTTAGATTACGGAGAGGAGCTACGGCGTATTTTAAGCAAAAAAAGACTTAGTTAAGTCAGAAGGGAAATATTATTTGTTGTGCAATGTAATTTTCTAATAAAAAAGCAGTTTTTAATAAATTGGACATAAAAAGTGCTTATCACAAACTGTCTTCATTACTAATAAAAAAGCAGTGTTTAATAAATTGGACATAAAAAGTGCTTATCACGAACTGTCTTCATTACTAATAAAAAAGCAGTTTTTAATAAATTGGACATAAAAAGTGCTTATCACGAACTGTCTTCATTGCTGTTTGATCTTGCATCCTGGTATTTTTGTTGTACAAATATTTTTTTAAATGTCTTATAGATCATCACAGTCCAGTAAATGTGCAAGAAATAAAGACCCACCAACAACAAGACACAAATCGCACTTTCTGTTCTAAAAGCTTCCTTTACTAAACATAGTATCTCAGGATATATTACAATATTAGGGAAAACAAATAATCTGGATATCTGAAAAAATATAAAAAAAATCATAAAAGCTATGTTTGCAAGTTTGTGTTTTTTCATGTATATAAATAATTTTGCTGATTCTAATACTGGATCTGACAGGTCATGTAGTGCCATGACTACCATTCCCACATTTGTATGTCCTGTAAAATAAGATATTGTAATTAAAGACAGTGTCACTATGTGATGGATCATAAGTTCATTCCTGTCTTTGTAATCATATTCTATAAGGAAGTATTGTAGTTCTGTTAAATAGTAAGAGAATTCTATAATGTAATAAAAAGATGTTTTGAACGGATAAACCGTACTGGTTTTTGGTACATAATATGAATAAAAGTCTGAGAAGGTACTGTCATTTGTTAACACAAAGTATCCGTATATAGAAGTAAATCCATAATACAATATTTTAAAGAAACAGTTCCTTGCTTTATCCTTCTTGTTTTTTGAAATACACAGATTGTTTGTTATTTTATTTGCTACAGAAGTTTTCAAGATGATTAAAAAAACAGAAAACTATGAAGGATAAGAAAAGATCTCTTAAAGCACATGATTGATTTTTCATTGATGGTATAAAATGATAAATTTTACAATAATGTAGTGTAACCAATAGAATACTTGATGCTTGTATTGAAAATTTATTTGTTTTTAATTAAAATGGTTGGTTAGAAACAAAAAAAATGTCTTTTGTTTTGGAATTTGATTTGTAAGATGTGGTGTCCTGACATTACGGCTTATTTTACTTTTATTAAACACTTTTTAGGTTACATGATATTTAAAAAAACAGATAGTTAAAGTTTTGTATACGGGATATTTTTATATTAAATGGTATTTACAAGAATAAATTGTATGTATGCAACTGCTATACACTTTTATACTGTGTCATTTAACATAGAAAAAGCCGATGCTAGGATACAGAAAAAATCATCATTTAAGATAAAAATTTTTATGAATAAAATAATTACACAAATAGCTTTATAATTCCTGGAAAATAATATTATTTAAATTAAAAATGATTATGTCTCCTATAACTTATATGTAATGAAGTAACCCGTATTCTGGTATCTATTATAAAAAAATATTTTTTCTACTTAAATATTAAAAATTAATGGTTTTTGTTTGCTTTTGTGCTTCTAATAAATTGTAAAATAAATGAGATTGTTCTATAAAATACTTTTGCATTCTATCAAAATAAGTGGTGTAGCCAAGACTGATATCTCTTAGAAAGATTATAAATATTTTAGTGTTTAATTCTACATATTTTATAGACAACAATAAGAAATGAATTTATCTAATTCTGCAAGACTGATTATCTCTTAGAAAGATTATAAATATTTTAGTGTTTAATTCTACATATTTTATAGACAACAATAAGAAATGAATTTATCTAATTCTGCAAGTCTGTCTTTTTTAGTTAAATTTGTTCTGGTAAACACTTTAATTAAAAACACATCCATCTTATACACAGATAAATAAAAAAACACTGTACAATTAAATGTTTAATCTTCGGTTTACAAATTAAAAATAAAACAAAATTTTTAGTGTAAAAACAAGTACAGATAAAAATGACAGGCATATTTAATAACTAAAATTCTACAAGACTCGTTCAGTTACACTTAAATATTTTACTTATATTCGTTTGTTTGTGTTGCGTGTTGTGGCGTGTATTGTTTTTATTTTGAAGTAAACAAAACAAATAGATATTTTCATGATCTAGATATCCCATGAACCAACACGACAGTCTACCCGAAAGCACTCTTCCAACGGAAGATGAAGTAGACAGAATAGCAAACTCTAGAACTGGTGTATTTAGTTATTTCAAGGTAGCACGTGTCGAGCTACCCAAATTTTTATTGATGGCAGGAATGTTTGGGTGTATAAACTTCATATATTCATTTATGAGAATATTAAAGGATCTTTTTGTCAATGTTAGACAGGATCAGAATGCAATAATGTTTATGAAAATATTTTATGTCCTTCCATTATCAATGATATCAGCATTTCTTATACAGTGGATGATGTCTAGAAGAACAGTCTCACAAATTTTTAATATTTTTTTGATTACATTTTCTGTCTTTTTCTTTGCTATAGGAGCAGTGTTTTTCTTTGAAGATAAAGCCACACCTTCAAGACATCTTTTTAGGGACATTTTTACTGATGGAAAAGCATCGCAAAAAGGATTTAATATATTCAAATATTTTTTTATAACGATTAATGAACCGGTAGCTACATGTATTTTTTTACTCGCGGAATTGTGGGGAAGTCTTCTGATGGCGTATCTGTTTATGAGCTTTCTTAATGAATCGTGTACAGTCAGACAATTCAATAGGTTTTTACCTCCTTTTTACATTATAGCAAACCTGGCACTTTTTATTTCTGGCACTGCCAGTGAAAAATTTAGAGAAATGCGAAAAAAGTTTACATATGAAAAGAATTTAGTCTTGTACGGAACAGTTTTTATATTGGAAGGTATCCTGGCCTTGTTTATAATTTCTATGAAGTGGTATTTAGAGAATAGAATATTAAACAAGCCAATTTTTAGATGTACTGATAAAATACAAAAAAAAACAAAAAGTCAAGGTTGGATTTATGGAAGGAATAGAAACCATGAAAAAATCAAAGCTTTTGATGTCTCTTTGTATTATAGTTTGTTTTTATAATGTAACCTTTAATATGATTGAATCGGTCTATAAAGCAGGAATAAAAGCAGCATCGATTAGCTTAAAGTTTGAAATTGGTGATTATTCGATGAGATTTAATACTATTGATCAATATATAGTGTCAATATCTGTGATTACTTTGAATCTTTCGGCATTTTCTACACTCATAGAAACCAGTGGATGGATAACGGTGGGGTTATTAACACCCATATTGACGATCATAGCAGCTATTGTTATGATAGGAGCAGCCCTGTATAATTCTGGAATAGAAGACTTGGCATTTTCGTGGATTTCTAAGTATTTTGTAGGTAAACCGTATATTTATACGATTGAAAATTGGTCAGGAATGTTATTCCTAGCCTTTATAAAGGTGCTAAAATATTCAGCATTTGATATTTGTAAAGAAAAGATTGGAATGAGAATTGACTCTTCACACCGAGCAAGGTTTAAAAGTGTGTATGATGGAATATTTAACAAGTTTGGTAAATCTATTGGTTCTTTATATGGACTAGGTGTTATTTCTGTATTAAGTACTGATAATGTTAGGAAGGGTGCACCCTTTACCCTTGCTATCGTATTAGCACTTTGTTATATCTGGATTCGGGCTATTATATATTTAGCATCTGCGTATGACAGGTCTATGAAGAATAATTGTACAGTGGATATAGATTTAATTAAAAAAGAAAAAAGTGTTTCTAATTAAAAGACGATTGTAAATTTATTGGTTTAAAGTATTTTGATAAGAGTAGTTAAATATTTATAATTAACTAGTATTTATTTGCTTATAAGAAGTCTTAATATATTTATAATTAACTAGTATTTATTTGCTTATAAGTAACTAGTATTTATTTGCTTATAAGTAACTAGATTTATTTGCTTATAAGAAGTCTTAATATATTTATAAGTAACTAGTATTTGTTTGCTTATAAGTAGCTAGATTTATTTGCTTATAAGTAACTAGATTTATTTGCTTATAAGACGTCTTAATATATTTATAAGTAACTAGTATTTGTTTGCTTATAAGTAGCTAGATTTATTTGCTTATAAGTAACTAGTATTTATTTGCTTATAAGAAGTCTTAATATATTTGTAAGTAACTAGTATTTATTTGCTTATAATTAACTAGTATTTATTTGCTTATAAGTAACTAGATTTATTTGCTTATAAGAAGTCTTAATATATTTGTAAGTAACTAGTATTTATTTGCTTATAAGTAACTAGTATTTGTTTGCTTATAAGTAACTAGTATTTATTTGCTTATAAGAAGTCTTAATATATTTGTAAGTAACTAGTATTTATTTGCTTATAAGTAACTAGTATTTATTTGCTTATAAGTAACTAGATTTATTTGCTTATAAGAAGTCTTAATATATTTATAAGTAACTAGTATTTATTTGCTTATAAGTAACTAGATTTATTTATCCTAAACAACCAGATAACGACAAGTCCCTAAGGTTTTAAATTGTCTTTTGTTAATGACAAATAACTGTTACACATATTTGTATTCTCGCCCAATCTTTACAATTTAATTATCGAAAGGCTTCTTTTTATAAGACAGATTTCTACACGCCGCAAGAAGGATTTTACTTTTAATCACTGAACATATTTTACATCAACACTTTAATTAGAACAATTCTTCTGTCTTTCCAAATACTTAACAAATTCCTGTTCACAATTATTAATCATCAGTGCTTCACACAAGGTCAACACAACAAAAAATGCCGCCATTGTAGCTGCCTCAACAAATAAATACACAATCAGTCCCATCCTGAAGACCACCGTGTATGTTATAGAAGACACGAAGAATAAGAATATCATTTTGTTAGTTATCTTCATAAAGGGGATATTTCTTATGTTTATTTAGACTAAAAATTTTATAAAAGAATTGTACGACACAGAGAATTAAAGATGGTGTTGTTGATGGATCTTCTATATTCCCAGTACATTAATATCATGTATATTTCTTTATCATGACTGTACAGTAATTTTATATCCGCATTCACAAGAATAAAATACTGTCTGTCCTTCGTCTGTAGATCTCAGTTGTGCAGTATTGTACATCATCTCATCTGCATTACAGCTAGGACACTTATACTTTATTTTGGCTCCCCGTACTTCCTTGATTTCTACGTTTAACTCTTTATCCAGTGTTTTACTGGTCACTATTTCATCAAACTGATCTATCGACAGAATCCTTCCACACCTGCAACATTTTATTTCGTTAGAATTTTTTTCAAAGCTGAGTATTGTACCACACGTACAGAACATGGGATTAAATATATGTGGAATATAAAAGAATGAATAATATCTTCTACTATGTTGTTTACTCAGAAGACACTGGAACATAAATCAAGATGCTATCTCAATATAAAAGATTCAGTGTATAAAAATGAATTCTTTCCTACTAGAAGAATATTTTCCAGAAATTGTTGTGTCTTACACGGCTCTTGTCTTTATTAAAGTATCAATATAATGTTCTACACCTAAGGAGATGCCACAGTGATATCAGCTTGAATGTTCAATAAAATAATGAATATTCAGTAAGGGAATTTGTTGTTTAGTCAATGAACTCTCTAAAGACACAATATCCAATCTTATATATAAAAAGACATTTTGGTTTGTAATATTTATAAGAGTATCCAGGAAAACAGTCTCACTGCACTTTCTAAGTCCAGTTGACTCAGCACAAATGGAACTGTGTCAAGAATGATGAAGTATAGAAGTATTTTTTAAAATATCAAAAATGATTTATTAAAATTTGTAAATTAAAGGAGCAAGAAATTCATTTTTTGTTAGACCACTGTTGCTCACTTCTCAGAGTGTGTGTATCTTTGACATGTTTACTTAAAGAGTAGTAGGATTCGTCATCCAAGTTATAATATATATAGACATTATAATATGTATATATATTATAAGTATTTAATATAACTTAATAATATATATTATAGGCATTACAAGTAGATAAAATATCTATATGTATTATAAGTAGATAACATACTGTAATGTACTATAACATACCTATAATGTACTATAACATACTGTAATGTACTATAACATACCTATAATGTACTATAACATACCTATAATGTACTATAACATACTGTAATGTACTATAACATACCTGTAATATTATAATATACCTATAATGTACTATAACATACTGTAATATTATAACATACTGTAATGTACTATAATATACCTGTAATGTACTATAACATATCTATATGTACTATAACATACTGTAATGTACTATAATATCTATGATGTATTATAACTTAAATACTACCCTATGATCTACTATATATTCTCTCATGCATCATAAAGAGTCTATACATACACTTTTATATTAACAGTATCTTTACTTAAATTATTCTCTAAAGATTTGTCGTTTATAACTTAATTTATCAACAATCTTTAAAACACTAATAGAAACATTAGTGTCTATTCCTCTGTCTTACAGACCTCTAATGTTTAAATATATTTGTAGCCAAGTTAATTAATTTACATTTAATATAAGAGGAAACTTAAATTAAAACTTTGAGATAATTTACATATAAATTTACTAAATAGATGTTTAGTACAAACATAATAAATCTTTTCTATATATTATATTTTTCACATGTATATTCTATCTATATACAAGCAATTAGGATAATCTATTCAACAAATACTTTTATAAATGTAGAATTTATCATTTTTAACAAATCTTAGTAAAATATGACACGAGCACATATTAATAACAATGAGTCATCTGATGTATCAATTTAAAAAAGAATAAATTCTTTTTACACGGGATATGTTGAATAAAGAAATTTTTCTTACACGCTCTTCCATTATAATTATAAAAATGTAAATAAAACATGAACAGTCTTCACTGATTCCATTTATTTTTATGATTTAAATTTTTAAATAAAAAAGTTTTATTATGAGATGTGTTTTTCCAAAGACTTCTCACATTTTTTAATTAAATATTTTGTGATTATAATGATAAATTATTCTTTAAGTGTCGTATTGCATCACGTTATTGGTGCAGGATGTGACTACCTATACTTGTAAACAAAATCAATCAGTGAAATTTTTTATCAAAAATTTTAAACTAAAATATTTTATTGGTCACAGAGGAAATTTTGTGACAGAAACAGATAAAATCTGCCTATAGACATGACTTGTGTGTTTTATACGAAGATGTGACAAGTTTAATTAATAATTAAATAAAAGAGAAAAAGAGATCCTAAATTTATGGAATTTGCAACAGAAAAATTTAAAGAAGTGAAAAATGAGGAAGTAAAAAAAAATAGAATTGTTTTAAACATACACGACTCAATAAGGTGTTGTACATCTGCACTAGAAACAAACCCAAATAATATGTACACATTGTACACAATAGGAAAATGTTTGATTGAAGACGAGAAATACTTTTTGGTGAACGAGATTATAGACAAGATGGGAGTAATAGATGCTGAAAGTTCGTATATAAGTATTTTAGAAGGACATTTGTTACTTAAAAAGGGATTCTTGATAGAAGCTTATAGACAATTTTTAAGAAGTTTTATGAGTACGTCATCGAATGATACATTCCTGTCTTATGGTTTTGGTTTGTTGTACGACACAATGGAAAATTACAAAGTTGCGAGAAAGTGGTACCGAAGTTTAATTGAAGCGAATGTTGAATACTGGAAAGTATTTGAAATTACTTTTAGGATAGGAGTATGTTATAAAAAAGAAGGTCTTCTCACTGATTCTTTGGAGTGTTTCAAGTGGCTTCTTTCGAGAGTGCGGATTCCGGTGTATGAGGACAACGTAAAATTGCAAATGGCACATATTTTAGAAAACATGAATCTAATGAAAGAGTGTAAAGAACTTTTAGTTGAATTGAGAACATCAAAAAGAATTATTCTATCGACGAATAGACTTTATATATGGACACTCTATAAAAATAAAAATTACAAGGAAATTAGAAAAGAATTTTCATGTCAAAAAAAGAAAAAGGATGCACCTACACCAGAAAAGACATTTATTGAAACATTTTACAGGGAGATGGTATATTGTGACTGTGAATGTAAAAATGGTTTAAAGGATCCATATATTATATATTTATTAGGTCGAAGTTGTTGTGAGGAGGAAGAGTATGAAGTAGCACTGAGCTTGTTTTCTTTTTGTATTGAAGTAGATCCTACATTCTACTTGGCCTACAATACGGTAGGAGTGCTTCATTTTAAAATGAAGAGTTATGATTCAGCACTTAATTATTTCCAGAAGGCATTGTCTATCAAGTCTCTTTGTGCCGAAGCAGAAAACAATTTAAAATTAACAGAATGTATTTTAAAAAATACAACCACGAAAAGAAGTATTTTAGACTCAGATCCAAATCTGATAGTAACAAAGTATCTTGATAGTCAGATATGTCTTGGTGAAAGTGTATTCTATGTTAACAAAAAGGACGTAATGCATATGAATGATATATTTCCACCTAAGATGGATGATAATGTAAAGTGTATGGCTTGGTATTCTTAAGTGATGGTAGGTAGACTATATGTCTACTAATTGAGATATTTATATTCTACTTACAACATTACTGTGCCCACTATGATTTGAAAAATAAAATATATTATATTTCTGAGTAGGAGAGATTATTCTTTTGTTTATTTTTAATTAGTAAGGTAGTATGTATTAAATTAGTAAGGTAGTAATTTATATTTTAATCAGTAAGGTAGTAAGTATTAATGATTAGTTATTATATTTTAAATTTTAATTCTTAAAATTATTCCTTGCATAAAGCACCATGAAAGATAAATCAGAAATATGAATACATCAATATATATCAGATAAATCAGAAATATGAATATATACAATATATATCAGAGTTACATAAATAATATTTCATATAGATTATAAATTAAATCTATAAATACTTTCTTTTATACCAATAAATGTACTCTGAATGACAAGAATGTACAAAGCTCTGATTAATCAAACATGATGATATTCGGAAGAAAAAAGATTCTTATTGTATTTTACAAACTAAAATATTTAAAAGTAAAATTCTAGTATGAATATTTAATAATAGAATTCTCTGGGCCAGTTAAGAGTCATATACGTCGTCACGACGAGAAATTATGACCACAAAACCTATTAGTGAATATCAAGTTTCAAGATAATCAAAATGATTATAAAACTATAAATAGCACGTTGCATCACAGACCTGCAAGAAATAAATAAGCCTATTTCTTATGTTGACACTCTGCATTCCTGAAAAGAATAATTGTCATCTTATTAACAAAATAATTTAAATTATAAAAAGAATAAAGTGCATATCTGCTACACACCAGAACACACTTTCGTCTACAAACACGCCTTTTGTAAATTCGATATAAAAATGTTTTTAATATAAAATTTACTATTCATAAGCATTAGAAATCACATCCATATCATCAAGCATGGCGGATCTTATGGGATCTACAATCTTGTTTATCATCTCCACTGCCATATTTTTAATATCCTGTTCATCAAAAATCTTGTTTGTAAATGCATCTTCAAACGATAAACTGTCATATTCTACCTTGTTAATAACAATCTTCTCATTCTTAATATCACAATATGGAAATATGATGTACTTATAAAGATACAAAATACCATCTGTCTTTAAATTACATTTGTGTATCTTTTCTCTTATAACCTCATAAGAATCTAAAATATCAATTTTAGATTCTTTATCAGAACTACTCATTTTCTCTGAATTGAGTCCTGGTATCATTGGTATCATAAGATGAATCCTCTTCTTGTATCTTATCATTGGCAAGAACTCTCTAGCATACATAAATATCTTACGCTGGTCTACTCCTCCAAATTGTGCATCAACACCAAGATATTCTTCATCCAGTGCCTGCATCACTGGATACACAAGTGAACTTAATTTAACATCACTGACTTGCTTTACAACTTCCGCACCGGCCCGTCGTGCGTCATTCTGGCCTGTAAGTGACAAAATTCTCATCACATCTTCAAAATATTTCGGTTCATTCTGGTAACTGCTTCCCAGTACAAACTCCACCTTCGAAAGATCTACATCCAGCCTTTCTAACATAGAAGAAAGTATTTTCTTGTAGTACACTGACCTGTGTTTTATTTTTTCTATTGGAGCTTTCAAATTATCTAAAAAGGCATGCACATCAGCAAGAAGAATTTTAACATTGCAGCCGCTGTCAACAAAAATCTTTTATTTTGTACATTGGGAATAAATAAGCAATGTGGGGCTTCCCGGTGGTTGCTGTCCCCCAGTATATACTTATATCTCGTTTGTCTAGGATTTTTTTTAGAATTTCTGCACCAGCAGTTTCTTGTAAATTTTTTGTGATCAGATTGTATTTTTGTTCTGCGTTCATTTTAGGGCGGGTGTCTTTTTTGTGTCAAATTGGTTCTTTGAAGAAGAAACATTTAAGAAGCGACAAATTTTATGACAGGATACTTGTAAATAACAAGTCTCATAAGGCGTGCTTTACAATAAAAGAGTGTTATATAAAAATGATTTAGTATACATTAGAAGAGTCCCTTAATAAGATGTGTAAATACAGTTAAGTCTTTAGATTCTTCTTAATCCAGTAGAAATTAGTTTTTTACTATCAAGTATCCAGAAAGCAGCACTTTTTAACAAAACTGATAGACAATTTAATCATAACTTGTGTCTTTCCTTTTAAATAGCCCATGCTTATTCTTTACGGGTCAACATCAGGACAATCTCAACAATTGTCTAATCTCATACAAAACATATTTAAGTACAGATACAACCAAGTAACATTCTACAATACGACTTCTCCTTACACAAACACAGAAAGTGTTTTAGAAATGGACAGTTTTGACTTTGAAAAAATTTTAGATACAAAAATAATAATTTTTGTATGTTCTACGATTAATGGAAAAGAACCAGAGAACATGTCAATCTTCTGGAATTCACTGAAAAATAAGAATCTGCCGGATGGATGCCTATCTCATCTGAGATTTGCCGTGTATGGTCTGGGGGACTCTTCTTATGAAAAATATAACTGGTGTTCTAAAAAACTTTATAAACTGTTTGTGTAAATTGGGAGCAAAGCCCCTAATAGTGCGAGGATGTGGTGATTTACAGGATAAAAATGGTATAATGACAAATTTTTCTGGATGGATAAGGAATTTGTGGGATGTTTTATCGGAAGAACCACTCGAAAATATTAAATTGTACAAAAAAAATAACCGCATTTCTGTTTGTGCGACTATTAAAAACAAAAAAGAAGAAATTGAAGATGGAATTGTCAAAAGACTGGTTTTTTTTCTTGATTCTTGTAATTTAGAATCTAAGAAGTATGTTATGAAGGAAAAGAACATCAATGTAAAAGATTTTATAGTACATAACAGAATTGAAGACAAGTATTATGAAGAGTTATTAACAGATTATGATACTAATTGTGTACCACCTCAGTATTTTTTTATATTGTTGTATCATGAAATATCAAGTAGTAATATACCAGAAGACATTAAAAATAAAGTAAAAGAAATGTATGAAGATTATCAGTTGTATTGTGATTATATTATTGAATCTTCTAGAAGCATATTTGAAGTATTGGTTGATCTTGGAATATCTGTTGGTATAGATTTTGTTAGAAAGAATTTTCCAAGGATACAAGGTAGATATATTGAAGTTAAGAGATTAGATGGAAATTATATATTAAGTGTGGAGAATGATTTACGAATAAATCGATCATTTTTTAAATATTTGATGAGTTTAGAAGCGGGTGAAGTTATAGATGTTTATGAAGTGTGATAATAAAATTTTTATTTAATTTGTAAAAAATATAAAGATGAGTAATGTATTATATTAAAGGTAAAATATAAAGATGAGTAATGTATTATATTAAAGGTAAAATATAAAGATGAGTAATGTATTATATTAAAGGTAAAATATAAAGATGAGTAATGTATTATATTAAAGGTAAAATATATGTTTATAAATATATAGATTTAAAAGTAAAATATATGTTTATAAATATATCGAATTAAAGGTAAAATATGTTTATAAATATATAGAATTAAAAGTAAAATATATTTATCACTATATATAGATTTAAAAGTAAAATATATATTTATAAATATATATTACAGTCTTTACCTTTACAAGATATTTTAATATTCGGTATCTTATAGCATATTTACACGCACCTCTTAGTATATTTTACAACAAGTTTATTTACCAGGTATTAAATTAACTAAATTTAAATTTATTGTTTACAATTTAACAAATATATCAACATAATTGATTTTTGTTTACTATATTTTATAGGTAAAAAATCCTTATTAATGATATATTTTATCTATCTAGGTATTATATTGTCAGACAATATCGAAATATCTACTAGTGATTTCAAATATCTCTGTATAGGAAACAAATTAATCGACTCAGATTCACTGTCATATTGTAGTAACTCAATAAAAATATCTCATTCTGGTATATCAATATACAAACTGACAAGAATAGTAGACAGATGCTACTATTTAGAAGATGTAACAATATATTACAATAAACCTAAAAAAAGAACAGTCAGAATTGATTATGAATACAAGTACTATGGATTGGTGTTAGATGCATGGATTATGGTATATACAAACATAGGAATGGCAATATATTTTATGTTTATAAGTGAAAAACCATTTAAAATTTTTAATCTATGATTAAAACATGTTAATATAAAAATAGTGTATTTACAAGTGAAACCCCATTTTAAACTTTTTATATAATGAAAAATAGTGTATTTGTCCGAATAAGTATTGCGGAAAAAACATTTTCAGTTTGTATACTCTAGAGTCATAGTCTAATATAAGATTTGCTTTATAAGGCAGAACAAGGTATTTATTTGTGTAGTAAAATTTTTAAATAAAAAATAAATTGTGGTCCCTTTTTATTGATAAATTACGTATAAAAATTTATAGCATTCAGTAAAATAAGTTAATTGTCTAAACAAATACGACATTTGTGTACAGTGAATTCATTTATTAAGCAGAGTGTCTAATAACATTCAATTAGTAGTATTATAGATGAATAACAAGTTGTAAAAAATTAAATTAAAAAACAATATTTTTGTGAGTATTGATTACTCGGCGTGTATTTACTTTAATTAAATATGTGTTATATCAGTAAACAAATATGTTGTGAGATCAGTCTAAGATGGTACGACTAATAAATATTTAATTATTACTTGAAAGGCCATTTATCTTAAAATGATCTATTTATTATAAACTACACTAGTACAAGGCAAACCCCTCATAGATTATACTTCCATTCTGCTTCTTCAATCTATCCTACTCTACTCTTAACCTACCCAGCCTTATCCTAACCTACTCTAATATTAACCCAGCCTTATCTTAACCTACCTCATCCTGTCCTAACCTACATACTCTAATCTTAACCTACCTAACCTACTAAAACCTAACCTACTCTAATATTAACCTCAAAATACAAAACTCTTTGTTGATAAATATCTCCTTGACCACATCACTTAAAAAACTTTCACTAAGTGTTTCAGATGGTGAAACCTTTGTTTTTATCACAACAATAAAGATCATTTAATTTATTAAAAGATAAACACATGGAACAGGACAACATGGAAAGGAAAATAAATAATGAAGTAGATGAAGAAGTGATTGATTTTATGAAGATTGTAGATGAACAAAACGCAATGAACTTAGAAGAACGGGGAATATCTGATGAACAAAATTCATGTCAGAACAGCACAGATTTATTAGACGAAAGACCATTAAGCAAGACTACCACCAGCATCCAAGAAGAAAGTATCAGTGACAAATGTGAATCAAAAAGAAATACAAAAGTAGAAAGAGAGACCAGAGGTCTCTCTTTATTAGTAATTAATAAAGAAAAAAGCAAGTCATTTTTACAACAAGACTACAACAGAACTCTTTCGGCACACACCAGAAAATTAAAAAATATGTGTAAATCAACCGACAACACAGAAAGACAGGTGATAGTCAAGGAGACTGAAGATTTGGTGCTTAAGTCCAAGATGTTTAATGACGAATTAAAGATAAACAGGTTTCCTGGATATCTATATGTGAATGTGTACAGTGTAGATGGATATTCGTCAGTTGATACGAATGTAAGAAGTGTTTTTGTCAGGTTAGAAGCCGAGAAGATGACATTTGATACACGAGATTTTAAAGAGAAGTCGAGAATACGAATCAACGATCTGTTTCATCTCACATTAAATACTCTTGAGATGGTTAAACTGAAATTTTCGCTTTACAAGAAAATACAGAACACCATGAGAAAGTCGTGTGAGTGCTTCTTTTGAAATAGACAAGGATTTTGTAAAAAGGATACACAACAACCTTGTTGAGGTAAAACTCGAGTGGTCTTCATATTCATCGGGTAATGTATTCAGCAAACTAAAGAATTTTTTTTCTTACACTGTACCAGATGCACTTGGTCTTCATCTACACTTCTCGTTTATATCAGAGGAAGAGTTCAAGATTATAAACAATTCCATTCCACTGACTTTATATGAGTTAGGAAAGTGGATCAAGATTAGAAAATATTTCTATAATATGTGGTATTCCGGTTTTTGTAATATAAGAGGAAACATATCAAATATATGTACATACTTGTGGAAGAGAAGGTACATAAGAATATATGGATACAAGATATATATTTTTAATGAACATACGAAGAATCTTGTAGGAACTTTTGATTTGTTGGAAGTATTTGATGAAGACAAGTGTATGATTGAAAGAGGGAACATGATCAGTCTTAGAAATAAAGATAAAGTAATTGAATTTTTACTTGATAGTCAGGAGAAGCATCATATGTTTAGGGGTGTCCTTGATATTTTATTGTGAATGGATGATATGAATAAAGATATTTTACTCAGTTTTTAAATATAAAATATAATTTTAGTATTGTATACAAGTATATTTGTACTATTCAAGTGTATACAAGTATATTTGTACTATTCAGGTGTATACAAGTATATTTGTACTATTCAGGTGTATACAAGTATATTTGTACTATTCGGGTGTATACAAGTATTTTGTACTATTAAACTATCATAATTGTAGTACAGCATGTTTCTACTATTAAAATATTCTTTATATTTGTACTATTAAATTTTATTGTAGTGTATTTTACTATTAAATTGTACCACAGCATGTTTCTACTATTAAACTATCATAATTGTATCACAGTATAATGTTAGTAGATCAACTCCAAACTAACATTACAAATCTACCAACATAAAAATTATGTTTACTCTACTTCATTCTTGCTACCATCTCTTGTTTTTACGCATTCATACTTAAACAGAAATATAATCACAATATACACAGTCTACTGATTGACTTTCTAAATGCATTTGTTAAAAATTGCCCGCCTTTTTAGCACATACGGAAAATTTCCAGGGGCCCATTTATGCGCAACATTTTGCAGGAAACCACTAACATAAAAAAAGGTAAAAACACAAAAACACTGAAAACGGATAAGCAGTCGGTACTTGATTACATCAAGGAAGTACATAACACAACGAAAGATTATTGTCTAAAGTATGATTTAAGCAAGTGTATAGAGATAATAGAAGGAAAAGAGAACCAGGAAGTACTAGAATTGAAGAGTGCATTAGAAGAAGTAATACAGGAGAATGAAGCACTTCTTGAAGAGAAGACACAGTTATATATGGAAGTAGAAGATTTAAAGAGTAGGAAGTAGTTAGTGGTTAAGTTTATGTAGAGTAAAATAAAAATTAATTAGGATATCAGTTATTTATTCTGGTATTAAGTTTATTTCTTGTACGGGGATTATTGTTATGATTTAATATGAAGTGCCTTTAATAAGTGCTGTAGTATCTTTTTACTTCTAATACAGTTTACTTTTACTTCTAATATGCTTTTCTTTTACTTCTAATATACTTTTCTTTTACTTCTAATATACTTTTCTTTTACTTCTAATACACTTTTCTTTTACTTCTAATATGCTTTTCTTTTGCTTCTAATATACTTTTCTTTTGCTTCTAATATGCTTTTCTTTTACTTCTAATACACTTTTCTTTTACTTCTTATCTCCCTTTATGCAAACTTATAAAATGTAAGGAAAGTTTGTAATTTAGAATATCTAAAAAGAAAATAGATTCTACTGCTCTGAAGAAGTTTATATATGATAGACTACACGAATATGGAGGAATAAATCTGGTATCTTCTACTAGTGTATCTATCGACGGAAATCTTATACATTTTGGTACAGAGAATACAGTTCTAGTACATTCTGCTATGTTTTTTACTAGCGTGTACAACAAAGCGTATTGTAAGATACAGATTGTAGAGAAGTCACCTGTTGGTAGTGATAATAGTACAATATAAGTGTATTATTGCTAGAGAGTATCATTATTAGTAATAATAAGTATATCATGACACTTATATTATTACTTTACCAGTAAGATCTATCAATTAAAATAACAATTTTTTAATCCGCAAGCATGAAGAGTGAAACAGTTTGTAATCAGAATACTCTTCTCATGTTTAAGGAAAAAGGATTTAATATGGACAGGTATGATACAAAGACTTATAAAAAGGGAAGATTCGTTGTATGTGAAGCTATTCCGGTTGATTTAGAAGAAGAAATTAAAAACAATTTAAATAAAATATTAGAAATAATTAATTTACAGAATAAACAGATAGAAAATGTGTACAGAATGATAAAATATAAAGAAAAGACAGATTTAGAAAAAGAAGATTAGTTTAATTCTATTGGTGTGAGGATAAACGATATACTTTCTAGTTTACTTAATAGACTATAAATGATAATAGTTTACTAGTCGATATACTTTCTAGTTTACTTAATAGACTATAAATGATAATAGTTTACTAGTCAATATACTTTCTAGTTTACTTAATAGACTATCATTTATATTCTATTAAAGTATTACTTTTAGTTGATTAATTTAGAGTAAATTAAAGTGTTTGATATAAAGCCCCAACTTCCTTCTAACAATAAACAAAATTTCTACTCTAACCTGTTAAATCCAATCTTTTTATAAAATATTCGTGCATAAACTAAGAATCAAGATAGAAAAATAAAGATTAGAAATCAAGTCTGTTCATAGAATAGAAATTTATAAAGAAAAAGATACAAATACAATATTATATATAAGAATTATATTTGGATAACAAATAGTGTTTATAACACGAAAGAGGATCCCGTTATGGCAAAGAAATTTGCCAGACTGTAGTATCCTGATGATCCCACATGTAGACTTCATAGTTTTATTTACAATTAATTTTACGAACTTTTAAGAAGAAATGAATTTTCTTGAAAATATTAAAAATAAAATAGACAAGAGGGGATGGGCGACATAGGGAGTAAAAATAATAAAAGGTTAACTACACATTATATACGCAACTATCTATGATGGTACACCAGACCTGTAAAGTATCGCCGGATTGTGACACTGACATCTTATTTAAAAATGTAAGAAGTATCCAACTTGCTTTACAGATTCGTAATTTAATTTTATACAATGAGAATATTTGTAATGTCAGAATATCCTTATGTAATAAAAGGGATGGATTTTCGTATTTTGAGAACACTTTTCAATTTCTTTCTTTATAAATGTTTTGTCTTCCTCCAAACTACTTATACGTATTTCACGACTCATCCTATTCTACTACACACATTTCACGACTCATCCTATTCTACTACACACATTTCAGCACTCAACCTATTCTACTACACTCATTTCACCATACTTCCTATTCTACTACACACATTTCACTCCTCTCCCTATTCTACTACACACATTTCACGACTCATCCTATTCTACTACGCACATTTCACCATACTTCCTATTCTACTACACTCATTTCACTAATTCTTTCTTAAACTTGAAAACTCGGCCTTTTTCCCCCTCATGAAACTTCATGAACAAACAACAAAAAAAGTAAGAAGTGTACGAGTAAAAGCAGTAGAATTTCATCCTACAAAAGACATATGTGTAGTAGGATTGTACAATGGATATATACAGACATGGTGTCCATCAAAAAACACACTGATCAATGAGACCCAGGTTACTGAATTTCCAGTCAGGTCTATTGCCATAATAGAAAGAAGTAATTTTGTTCTTGTTGGTGCAGACGACTGTAAAATTTATGTTTACGAACTCTCAAATCTGCAAAAACTGAATGCATTTGAAGCACACGATGATTTCATACGTAAAATTATTGTTCACCACAAAAATGATGAATTTTTAACTTGTAGTGATGATGGCACAATCAAATTGTGGCAGGTTGGAAATGCAATGAGATGTGTTGGTGTATTTATAGGACATTCTCATTTTGTAATGGATGTATGTTATTACCCAAAAGACACAAACCTGTTCTTGTCTTGTTCATTAGATGGTACTGTTAAGATGTGGAATAAAGAACAAATAAGTTGTATAAAAACTTATAAAGGACACATTAGTGGTATAAACACTATTTCTTTTTGTAAAGATGATAATTATTTTGTGACAGGATCTGATGATCTTTCTATAAAAATATGGGATGTAAACGGTCTACAGTGTATAAGTACTTTAAAAGGACACACAAATAATGTCATATTTGTATATTCAATGCAGACATTCCCTTACATAGTATCTTGTAGTGAAGATGGTTCTTACAGAATGTGGGATACAAAAACTTACGAGTGTAAAGAAATTTCAAATATGAATAGTGGAAGAGTGTGGCAGTTTAAAGAAAAGAATGGTGTTATAGTAGTAGGAACCGATGAAGAATTGGTATTTAAGAAGATCATGTCTGGTACAACAATGGGAGTTATGAAAAATAGAAAAATATTTTTTGTAAATCAAAATTTTTTATACAGTTGTAAGGCGGATGACGTACACAATGTGAAAAAGATAAGCGAAATTAATTATATTCCATCAGAATTCAAGGTATCTGAGAATGGAAAATTGATTTCTTTGGTCTATAATGAAATTTTGAAATATTTTCATCTTTAGGATTTAGAAAGAAATTCAGTGGAAAAGGAAGTGGTTTCTGTTTTTGTGAAAATGCGGATGAATTTGTTGTGCAAAGCGGAGAAGAAATCAATTTTTATAAAAAAACTGATGTCGTTAATTCGTTAAATCTAAAAAATTTGCAAAATTTTTTCAAAATTAAGAATTTTTTTGTGTCAATTTTTGATAAAAAGACATTTTTGTACACTTTAGAAGGAAAATATATTTATAAATGGAATTTTGTTGTCACAAATGTAATTGACTGTGGATTTTTTATTATTTTAGAAGGAAAGAATAAATTATATGTGTACAATATGAATACGGAACTCATAGAAGCATATTTAGAACAAGAACTTGACATAGATGAAGAAGGAATACCCGATTCTCTTGTGTTTTTAAAGGAGTATGATGTATCTATTAATTCATTCTGTGTAAAAGAAGATCTTTTTATATTTGTACATGATGACAGGTTATACTACATAATACTCATGGAGGAACCATATTTGTATACGGTTAGTAGTTTGTGTGGTGTGTTAGTGGGAGTAGAAGAAGAAACGCTTTTTGTATTAAAAAATGAAAAAATTGAATTAATAAAAATTGATTCGGATTTCTTAGAATTTCAAAAGAAGTGTTTAAGAGGAGAAACGTGTGAAGTGCTTGATGGTTTCAGAATTCGCGCTATTTCTTTTTACGAATCTTTACAAAGGTTTGATGATGCCTTAGCAATTTGTAGGAATAAGAATCAGAAATTTGATATTTTGATACAAATGGGCAGATTGGATGATGCCAAGAACATGGCCGAGTCTGAAGTTATGTATGACAAGGTGGCTGCGGAGTATCTCCAGAAAGGGAATATTTCTGAAGCGGCAGAGTGTTTTTACCTATCGAGGAATTGGAAGTCGTTATATTTTACTGATATTTTGAGTAAAAAGAAGTATCTGAAAGAGATTTCAGATTACAGTATAAAGACGGGAGATAGGAATCTTGCATTTTTGGCTAGTATGAAGGAAGGGGATTATGAGACGGCGTGTGGGCTGCTCCAGGATTCGAAGTTTTACAATATTTTTATGAAAACATTTTTTAACAGCGAAAGACAAGTTGAGAAATAAAAATTTTATTGATTTGTTAAGGCTGTTGTACTAAAAAGCATCAGTTAAATATCTGATATAGCGGATTGATTATACGAACTAGTAAATTGTCTTTTTTAACATCTTCTAAGACTAATAAAAGCCAAGTATGGCACTTAAATCCGGTCTTTTTGAATATAAAAAATATTTGGAGTAAAGTCCAAGCGTAGTAGCCTTTTCTTCCTTCCGGGAACAGGCTGAAAATAATTAATTCAACAAATACAATTTGTTGAATAACATTCACACTACAAACAGTAACTTCATATTAATTGACTTTCCTTGTATTTATTAAGTAAGAATATGAAATATTTAATACATTTTTCTATTTTTTTTGTCCTCTAAATGAAAGATGCCCAGTCACACGCAGTGGAAGTCACCACACACAATTTGTATTTTCATGAAGATGCTTCGATCTTCTCTTTAGATTCCTATGAAAATGCTATTGTTACTTGTGGTGGTGATAATGTCGTACGCTTATGGAAAGTATCTATTAATCCACAGGGGACTGCTAAAATAGATGGGATAGCCTACACTACAGCTTTAAATTCCAATGTGAAAATAGAACACTTGAGTGATTTGAAAGGACACACAAAGTCAGTAAATTGTGTTAGATTCAGCAGTAGTGGGATTATAGCGTCTACGGGAGACGGCGGAAAAATAATAGTATTTTACAAATCGTCAGAAGCCGTTATTCGGGTGCCTGACGGTCTTGATTCTTACGAACTGGTTTGGAATGACGACAGTTTATTTGTGGGGTTGAGTAGTGGGGATATTGAAGTATATGAAGTGACCTTCACCACAGAATTTAATCACAGGATGATATGTAAATATCAGGTACACCATGATATTATACAAGGAATGGCTTACAACAGACATTACAGTCTGTTGTTGACACTTAGCAAAGACAAGACGGCAAAACTGAGTGTTTTTGATGGAAAAATAAAGACACTGGAAAAATTTACGATTTTTGAGAATGAAAAATTATTCAAGGCAGGAAGATCTTTTTTCAGGAGAACGTGTTTTAGTGCAGATGGTAAGACGGTGTATCTATGTAATGTTGTTTCCAATAGCATATTGGTGATATCTTATCCATTTAGAATAGAACACTGGACACATAAACTTGGACCATTTAATTCTGAGGTGGTGAAGGTGTTGTCATGTGATGACCATCTTTTTGTACTAACAAAAAGAAGCATTTATACATTAAGAGAGATGGAAATTGTTAATGTAATAGATAATGTATGTTTTAAAAGCCCAACAGATGCAGTTATTTATGAAGACAGAATTTTTATTTCTTCGTTAGATGGATTTATATCTTCAGTAAGATGGAAATATTGAGAGATGGTGTATAAATATGAGTCGTGTTATTCATTAAATTGTGTAGACAATTCGTGTTGTTGTCTACAGCAGATATAAATTCAGTTTGGAATATCACTGGTACATTAAAAGGAATCTTTTGTTTAAAATCGATTAAGACGGTAAGTTATCGTGTATTTAGAAGTAAAACTGAATGTTTTAACTTCTTCTATAAAAATAAAAAGAATAATTCTTGTCTGTAGAGGATGCAAAATTAAACACGGGACTAGTGAAAATATTTACACGCCACCTTTCTCAGAAATATCACTCTTAGCTACAAGAAAATATTAGATTATAGAACGCATACAAGACAACATTAGATTATAGAACGCATACAAGACAACATTAGATTATTGTATCTTTCACTTTCCTCAACAACTTACATAGTCATAAATACTTTCTCCTCTTCTTGTGCTTCCTAAAAGATTTTTAAAATTTCTGCTTTAAAGCAAAAAAGTACTGAAAAACAAAAAATTTACTTGCTCCATGGGTATACAAGACAAGATAAACGAGATAGAAGCCGAAATGGCAAGAACACAGAAAAACAAGAAAACAGAGTACCATATCGGTACTCTTAAGGCACGCCTTGCAAAGTATAAATATGAACTTGAAAACCCCAAACAAGTAAGTTCTAAAGTGGAAGAATGGGAAGTAGCAAAGTCTGGTGATGCTAGAATTGCACTTGTGGGATTTCCTAGTGTGGGGAAATCCACCCTTCTGTCCAAAATTACATCTACAAAAAGCAGAGTGGCCGAACACGAGTTTACCACACTGGATTGTATAGCAGGAAAACTGATATATAACGGTGCAAAAATCCAAATTCTGGATCTTCCTGGAATTATAAGAGGAGCATCTTCAAATTTAGGAAGAGGTAGACAAGTTATAAGTGTTGCTAGGACGGCGGATCTTATATTGCTTATGTTAGATCCTAGGCGGAAGCACGATAAAAATGTTTTAATACGAGAATTATACAACATGGGAATAAGACTCAACAGAAAAAGACCTGGGCTGAGTGTTGACTGCACCCACAATGGAGGAATCAGAATTAACAAGCAGTGTCAGCTAACAAAGACGTCGGAGGAGGCTATAACGGCTGTTCTGAAAGGGTATAAAATCAACCACGCGAATGTAGTCATAAGAGAGGATGTAACAATAGACGATGTTATTGATGTTATAGGAAAGAATGTGACATATATAAACTGTTTATACTGCTATAATAAAGCCGATGAGTTATCTTATGAGGATTTTATAAAATTAAGTAAGGAAGAAGATTCTATTCTGACAAGCTGTGAGAAGAACTGGAATGTTGAAGAATTAAAAGAAGAAGTCTGGGACAGGCTTAACCTTACAAGAATATATACTAAGAAGAAAGGAGAATTTCCAGACTTAGAAAATCCTGTCGTTTTGAGAGGGGCTTGTACTATCTACGACTTGTGTAAAAGTATTCATAAAGATCTTTATTCTGATTTTAAATATTCTCTTGTGTGGGGCCGAAGTGCCAAGCACTCACCACAGAAAGTCGGACTCAATCATATTTTAGTGGATGAAGATGTTGTACAAATAGTTCTTAAGTAAAAGAATTTTATAATTAAACTAGTTAACGGCAAAATATTGGACAAAAGGAATAAAGTTTATTGATAACAGTAGTTGTATCTTGTTAAAAGTAAAAATGTACTATGTTAAGAGTAAAAACAACTTTATCTTGTTAAAAGTAAAATCACCTTATAAGTAAAATATATTGTAATACAAATCCATCTTTTTACATTGCAAATCCAGGATCAACCTCGGCTAAGGATCCATAATTCAAAAGCGACAAGGCAGCAAGTGCAAACATTAAATGATATGGATCTGGTTCATTCCCAGGTCTATCGGATACTCCTCCCTTTTCTGATTGACATTCCAATATAAACTTAATAAGCCCGTCTTTGTCTATCATATCCTCTTTCTTGATCAATACAAGAGCAGCATACGCCCAAAATGAATAACAGACATCTTCTTTCTTGTCTATTCTTCCACTTAGCCCACCATTTGGTCCTTGTCGCAGTCTAATAAACCTACCAATGTCCCTTCTGTTCACATGATCTGTACAACCTAACGATCTCAAGATACTCAAACAGCAGAATGAAAATGCGCAGTGTGTTTCATCTCCCTTCTCTAATCCAAATCCACCATCACAATTATAGCATTGAAGTGTGTATTCAACACACTTTTTATAGCCAAAACCCACCTTATCCATCCACTCATAACAGATTGGTTTGTCTAAAGACTTCCTGTCAAAATCCATATTAGTATTCAACCATAACAGATGCAATGAAAGAACTGCACTGCAATTAATTCTGTTATCAGTCATCCCATAGCTGTCATTATTGAATGTGCCATCCTCCTTATTAAAATTTTTAAGTATAAATTGGAGTGTAAGGTCATCATAAAAATTTTCCTTGTAAATGTACAAGATTTGAAGCGCATTAAAAGTAGACAGAACTGATGAAGGATAGCCTTCTGATCCGCCATACCCACCATCCGGATTTTTACATTTAAGAACAAACGGCAGCATTTCGTCTTTCAGATTTTTTTCTGTATTTAATATTCTAAAAGAATTTATTATCCAGAAGACAGAATTCAGTCTTGATGGTTCTGTAATATGGTATCCCAGATCTCTGGAATTCACACATGTCTCTAAGAATTTTAGATGTTTGTCTTTCTTTATCATTGGGTGCCATTTTTTCCCATCTAGAATATTTTGCAATATTATTACTAGAGGGAAGGTGCAGTACAAAAGATATTGTGTCCTATGATGGTAGATTAAATATAGAGCCATGACGCTTATTAAATACTTTTAAATTGTTTTATATTGTCAGAGTAAACTACCTTGTGTGTTTTGAAGCTTTATAGAAATATTTTATTTTCCATTAATTCCAGCACATACCTCATCTTTTGAAGAAATATCTGTCATAGACAAAAACCAAGTTGACCACAAACCATCCTACCATGAACGTAAGACAACACTTCTCAAAAAGAATCCAGATTTGTGTATTTTCGGTAGGCTCTATAATAGCAAGTGCAATTCCTAATACAGTGATACAAAAAAGTAGTGTAAAAAAAAATTATATATGCTTTGTCTCGCATGTCACCTATAAAGTAGTCAATAACACTTTCGTCTTTTACTGTCTCATTATTTTTCATACTAAGACCTTCCGTGCTAAAGGAAGAATCTTCTTCGGATTCTTCCGTTATCTTAATAATTCTCATCCTAGGACCTTCCGTGCTACAGGAAGAATCTTCTTCGGACTCTTCCGTTTTCTTAGTATTTCTCATCCTAAGACCTTCCGTGCTACAGGAAGAATTCTTATTCGGACTCTTCCGTTATCTCATTATTTCTTATACTGAGATCTTCCGTGCTACAGGTAGAATCTTCTTCGGACTCTTCCGTTGTCTCATTATTTTTCATACTGAGATCTTCCGTGCTACAGGAAGAATCTTTCCTTATCTCAATTGATGACTCTCTTTTTATGTTTTTTTCTTGAGTTGAAATTAATGCTGTACTTTCATCATTTAAACTGGTTAAAACTGTACTGATAAATAAAAAAAATTTTATAAATTTTTTCATAAGGGGATTTTTTTTTATTTTTTTTAATTATAAAAAAATATTTACATATTCATTTAAATTCAATGTCTTTTATCTTGAAAGAACTTTGTTTTTATTTTAAAACGAATGTATTTGTATTCTGAAAAGATATATTTTTAATTTAAAAGTGAAAGATAATATTCAAGAAGATGTAGTAAGCACAAGGTATAAGAAACAACACTAAAGAAGATGTAGTAAGCATGAAGTGTGTAAAATTTATATTCAAGAAGATTAAAGAAATGTTGCTTTATGTTCTCCTTTCGGCGTGTACAATTTTATTTTTACTCGAAAAATTTTTGTGTTAACATGAATGGAAGAAAATAAAATATGAAAACTTTTGTGCAAATTTAAAAATAAAGTGCACATTGAAATATTAATAAATGAGTTTAAACAAAAAATTTAGTTAGCTTGATATTATGGTAATAAAATGTTTATAATATCGTGTTTATAATTTTTCTGATTTTATAGACAAATTTTGGCCAAAAGACACTTTAGACCCCCCCCCCTTTCGGGGTGTACAATTTTATTTTTACCCCAACTTTTTTTGTGTCAACATGAACGGAAGAGAAACAAAAGATGAGAAAAATTGTGCAAATTTAAAAGCAAACCATATTATTATAAATAAAAATACGAGTTTAAATAAGTAAATGTGGTAGTATGAGTTTGTTTTTATGTCTTTTAATGTTTAAAATCTAGTGCTTAGAAATTTTAAAAAATTATGGTTTGTTAATTTATTTTTAGTTAGCAAGAAATAAGATTTTAAATATTCATAATGGAAACAGTTACATTAAATTAATCTTTTTATTAATTCTTTGAAGCTATTATCCAAATACTCTCTTTTAAAAACAAATAATTCTAGATATATATCTACACATCTTTTGTTTCGACATGCTATTGGAATACTTCTTTTTATTCCACACCAATTTCCTTCTATTGTATTAGTATGTACTGAAGTAGTAGGGTCAACAAAATGCTTGCTGTGGTTAACTGTACGATGTATATAACCGTATTCGGCCAGCGCACTGTAACCCTTCCAACAATCAGTGTGTATAATGCTTCCTGCACAGACGTTTTCAAGAATGAACTGAGTTAATGTTTCTTTCTTGCGGTCTGGAAGTACTACCAGCCTGATTCTTCTTCTTGATGTTCTCTCTACCATTCCGAGAACCCACACACCTTCAACTCTATGTCCCCTGTTGTACTTTCTTTTGCCAAATTTGGATTCGTCTATTTCTACAACGACATCCTTCCCTCCTATCTTTTCGGTGCATCTCATTGCGCCAACTAAGTAGTTCATCAATTTTTTGCGGGTGGCTCTTGTATGCCCGACTAAAAAACGCATATGTGATACCTTCAGTCCATTTATAAACATATATAACACGATTAGAACATCTTCTAGCGGTATATGTGACTTATAAAATGGCTTTTTGGTCACAATTGCAGTCTCATATCTGCATCTCTTGCGAGTACATCTTATCACGTTTGTCTTATTCTTTCTTAAATTGTACTTCCCTAGACATTTGGGACAGAACATTTTTGCAACTTTTTCTGCTTTGAGTTCCTCATACATATTAACGATTGTTTTTATATTTTCGTCGTTCATGACGACATAAAAATTATGTGTAAAAATTTCGTTCAGAAAATTTATAAAACGCAAATTTATAAACTCTAAATAATAATATCTTATTACATGAAAAATCACATAAATCCATTAAGTTTCCCTTAATTAAACACGTTTATTTATGTTAAAATGTACAGCTTAGTTTTAAATTTGCACAATTTTTCTCATCTTTTGTTTCTCTTCCGTTCATGTTGACAAAAAAAATTGGGGTAAAAATAAAATTGTACACCCCAAAAGGGGGGGGGGTCTAAAGTGACCTTTCTCCCAAATTTTTATCTTTAATTTTTATATCGTACATAAACAAAGAGCGTCTAAAAACAACATTTTACATATACGAGAAACTTAAAGTATAAAAATGTTCTGTCAAATGTGTATAAGAAAATTTAATGTGAGAAATTGTAAGGACATTCGTGTTACGATGTACACACAAAAGATTCATGTTATGAGATTTCTATTATCACAAAAAAACAATTTTAAAACATATTAAAATATTTATGTGATACTGTTATGAGTATAACAGTGAACACAGAATTGAAGGTATTTAGATTCTTTGAATGGTAGAAAGAATTACAAGAAGGATGATAAGGTTGATATTACTACCGGACCATAAGAATGAAATACTGAATCAATTTATTCTTGAATATGTTTGTGTAGGAAGTATTATATACATATATTGCTGGATGGAGCATAGTACACTGTCGGAACACGGTTATATACATCGTACAGTTAACCACAGCAAGCATTTTGTTGACCCTACAACTTCAGTACATACGAATACTATAGAAGGAAATTGGTACGGAATAAAAAGAAGTATTCCAGTAGCATGTTAGAACAGAAGGTGTGTGGATATATATCTAGGATTTTTTGTTTTTAAAAGGGTGTATTTAGAAAGTATCTTTAAAGAATTATAAAAATGTTTAATAATTTAATATAACTGTTTACATTTTAAATATTTAAAACCTCATTTCCAATTCACTACACCATTATTTTAATAACCATAAACCTTACAAAATGAATAAGCACTATATTTTAAACATTATAAAACACAAAAACAAACT
>JAGEOH010000550.1:5000-7500 GCA_032207245.1 Pardosa pseudoannulata
TATTTAATGGCAAATAAATTACCATTAAATTATTGTCCTACATGAATTAGCACGATAAACTTATGTGTTTTTCATAGCATTTCCAAAATTGATCTTTGTATTAGTATGAATCTAATTTTACTGCAAATTAGATAACCATAAAAAATTGAAGCACAATAAATTTAGGTTTTTCTTATACAGGAGTCACTAAATTAAATTTATTTTAAAATTAATGAAATTTTACACTAAATTATTGTATATATATTATATATTTACATTATTTACTAATGTGACTGTAAACTTTTGAAGTACGATAAATTTGTGTGTTTCTTATTAGTATGAATCTAATTTTACTACAAACTAAGTGAACTAAAAAAATTGAAGCACAATAAATTTAGGCTTTTTTTATAGAGGAGTAAATAGAATTAAATTGTTTTAAAATTAATATAATTTTCCATTAAATTATTTGCCTAGATGAATTAGCATTATAAACTTATATGTTTCTTATAGCAGTTCCAAAGTTAATTTTTGCTTTAATATGAATCTAATTTTGTTTGAATTCAGTGTAATAAAATATTAAAGCACGATAAATTTAGATATTTCTTACAAAGGAGTCATTAAATTAAATTTGTTTTAAAAGCAATTTAATTTTAAAATTAAATTATATGCCTATAAAATATTGAAGTACGATACATTTATATGTTTCTTATAGCAGTTCCAAAGTTAATTTTTGCTTTAATATGAATCTAATTTTGTTTTGAATTCAGTGTAATAAAATATTAAAGCACGATAAATTTAGATATTTCTTACAAAGGAGTCATTAAATTAAATTTGTTTTAAAAGTAATTTAATTTTAAAATTAAATTATATGCCTATAAAATATTGAAGTACGATACATTTATATGTTTCTTATAGCAGTTCCAAAGTTAATTTTTGCTTTAATATGAATCTAATTTTGTTTGAATTCAGTGTAATAAAATATTAAAGCACGATAAATTTAGATATTTCTTACAAAGGAGTCATTAAATTAAATTTGTTTTAAAAGCAATTTAATTTTAAAATTAAATTATATGCCTATAAAATATTGAAGTACGATACATTTATATGTTTCTTATAGCAGTTCCAAAGTTAGTCTTTATTTAAATATGAATCTAGTTTTAGAATAATTTAATTTGTGATACTATGTTGAAGAATGATAAATTTATTGTCTATTATAGGATACCTAAAGAGTAATTGTTTTATTAATATGAATCTAATTTTATTGCAAATTGTTTGATCATAAAATATTGAAGCACGATAAATTCATGTGTTTCTTATAGCAATTGCTAAATCCAAAAGTTAATCTTTATTTACAGAAATCTCATGTTTTATTTTTGAGAACGTTCTTAATTTGTGATACGTGTTGAAGCTAATTTGGTTTTAGGTTTATTTGAATTGTAGATTTTGATAAATCAAGAATTACACTTGATCTGAAAGACAGTATTTCAAGACATGCTTTCAGCATTTAAATTAATTGTGTTTCTTACTGAGAATGAGCTAAAACGATCCTGTTGAACGTGTATTGTTGGAAAACAATTTTAACTGGAGTAAATGTTGGATAAAGTGTGCAATTCATCAAAAATCCCCCTCTGGTGTTGACATTTTGAACTATTTTTTTCTTCAAAAATTCGTTTAGACAAATTCCCATTTCTTTAATATGTCCTAAAGAACATTTCATAGATGAACTAATTTCAATTGTTTAGAACTTTAAAGTATGTTTATTACGGAACATGATTTTTGAATATTATTATAGAATATTTGATCTAAGTAGTTGTAGACAAGTAAAGTTGGTTTTTTTAGATTAGAACTGGACATGACTGCTTAGAGAACACCTAAACATACATATTCACTGATAGTCTGTGCCCCATCCGTAGAACAGAATGAATAAAGAACACTTACTTGTCTGTTCTGATCTTATCCCTATGACGTGAAGTTAGCTGCTCAAATCAAAAATCCCCCTCTGGTGTTGGCATTTTGAACTATTTTTTTTTTCAAAAATTCGTTTAGACAAATTCCCATTTCTTTAATATGTCCTAAAGAACATTTCATAACTCTATGAACAATAGTTTCGATTGTATAGAACTGTAAAGTAGGGATGTTTAATTACGGACACTGATTATAGAATATTTAACTAAGAGTTTAGTCGCAGACTAAATAAAGAGACTGTGGCTAATTTTAGAATTAGAATTGGACATGACTGCTTAGAGAACACCTAAACATACATATTCACTGATAGTCTGTGCCCCATCCGTAGAACAGAATGAATAAAGAACACTTACTTGTCTGTTCTGATCTTATCCCTATGACGTGAAGTTAGCTGCTCAAATCAATGGACAAACTTTTTCGCCTTCGAAGAAAATAAATTTTGTTTTTTTCTAAAATTTTAAGACAATATACAATTCCATTTCTTTAATATGTCCTAAAGAACATTGAGATACTTTTTTAACAATTTCCTTATACTGATTCATAAAGTAGGGATTTT
>JAGEOH010000550.1:15000-35000 GCA_032207245.1 Pardosa pseudoannulata
GATTCAATTACCAAGGGAGCTATTGGATTCAATTCCCACGAAAGCTGTGGAATTCAATTCCCGGTGGAGCTGTGAGATTCAATTCCCAATGGATCTGTGGGATTCATTCGCCAGTGATCAATTATTAGCGTAATAGACTAAATTTTCTTGTACGTCTATAGAAAGACAGCTAAATAAGTTTATTCCCCTTTTCATACTTAAATAGTGTTTGTATAACAAAACTATATATCGAGTAAAAAATCGATTAAAAAATATTTAATCTAAATGCATTATTGATCAAAACTTTCTCCTTTCATCCGAGAAGAAACAACGGAATTTCAATATTTCCGCACTAAATTAAAATCTCAAAACATCAGTTCTGAAAATGTAACTCATTTTCTGAGTGATAAATCGCATACCAAATGAATAAAGGAGTTCTCTCTTAAACTTAACTCAAAATCGGATCTGTAATAAAGGTTCTTAAATATAAATTACGAAAAAGAGAAATTTTCCTTTTGGGTTTTTATTTTAAAACGCATTTATGAACTATGATTATCACAAAGATCCAATAGATTGACTGACCAAGACCATTTTATATTTAGAATTAAAAAGAGTTTTGTGTTGTGAATTGCAGTTCAAAACTTTAGTTGGAGGTGGCATCGTATGTTATAAGGTGGTTTCGAGTATATTCTTGTATGTATAAAGTATATTAAAATAGTTAAACTTTTATTGAGGGTATTATCTTAAAACGCATTTATAAATCACGATGATCACAAAAAATCAATTGATTGACTGTCCAAAACTGTCTTTTATTTAAAACTAGCAAATGTGCCCGTGCATTGCTGCGGTGTACTTAATGTATTACTTTTAAACAAAGATTTTTTTTTCTGTGCATAACTCTCAAAATTCCTCACAGTACAGTTCAAATCATTGGTATATTTATATCTTTCTATTATAAGCTTATTATAACATTATTCAGTTTTTATACTACTCTATTACTACTGTACGTTAATTAGCAACGTTAATATACATTGCCATAATACGTGGTAGAATAGGAAGCAGAGGTTTTGACAGCAACAGTGCTCATTTTGTTGGTAGTAAGAAATGTTTTCCAAAATTAAGGAAATTTATGACAAACCACATGGTTTTGTACGAAACAGAAACACACATTCGTATCGACAACCGTATGAATATGAAGATAACTATATAAAATGGTAAGTTTTTACTTACCCATGAGAGTCACTGAAATTTGTCCTTTTTGTTGTTAAAATATTGTCGATAAACATTTCATTGTAACGTAAAAATGAACCAAGAATTAAATTTAAAATAAGTTCTCGTATAAAAATGCTATAATTTGTGTCCATAGAAATTAAAGTGAATCCCTTTATATCTCAATTTCCAGGTCAAATCGAATGGATACTACGCAGACGATTTTTAAATAATATAAAATAAGAAATGAATAAATGAGATATTTAAAGGAATGACGTCATAATGATAAAAAAATATCATTTTCATCTATTTATCATGTGATAAATGGAAAATTTTAATCTCGTGCTTTTAGCCGAGGAAAACGGCGTTTAAAACAATTACATGGTATGACGTCACATTGCTAGAAATTATTGCTTCTTTCAATTAGTTATGGTGCGATAAATTAAAAAGTGAATCGCTTGCGTTTAACCGGGGAAAATAATGCTTGGAATAATGACAGGAAACGCTCGAAAAAGGGGAAAGGAATGGATTTCGAACGTTAAAAATTTTCAAAAACCTTCCTAGGGATATACCTAAACATTTCCCAAATTTTCACAGCGATTGGATGCATGGGTTTTGAGTCTATTAAGTACAGACAGACCAAAATGCATATATATATATATATATATAATATATATATATATATATATATAAATTCACCAGGACGAGCCAACAATGAATTAAAGCGAAGGGGTGGACCTTTCGTTTGACGAGCACCTCTAGGGTAAAAGAACGTCTTAACATAAATGAGTCTTCGTCATTTCGAAGCAGCGACCAAGCAGAAGATCCCCAGGTTAGGTCGGCCACCCCCAGGGATATCGTTTGAGAACTTAGAGGGCATGGTGACTACGAACAAATTTTATGTGTCCCAGTCACCATTAACGATGGCCAAATGGTTAGGGTGCTGGTATTTGGAACCGGAGTTCGTGGGTTCGAATCCCACTATGGCATGGATGCTCGTAGCTGTTGGGAATCGGCTTTAGGCAGTAGGTCCCGGTCTCATTAGCCCTCGTATTGCAAAAAGTAGACCGTAGCTCTCCAAAAACCAAACCAAAACCAGTTACCATTACCGAACACGGCTGATATTAGGCCGGTTCGAGCGATGAATCCGCCACCCTCCAGTTTCAAAATTGGTGCCTTTGCCGACTGAGATAACGCAGATATCTGTTCGTTGTGATATGCTTATGTCGCAGATTTTAGAAGTTATAAGGAATGTCGTGTAGTCCTCGTTTATATTTGAGTAGTAACCTGTGATCAAATGTATAGTGGTGATTTTATTTTGATTGCATTGTGTAAAAATATTTTTGTACTAAATTTAACCTCAGGTTCTGAGAAACTACAGACATAAGATATGAAAATAAACTCAAAGCTAAATTAACAGCATATGAAACTAGCTAAATATAAAAAGGTAAATTTATTATAATATATATACATCTATGTACATATAAAACTGATGATAATTTTCATAAAATATGCTTTATCAACATCTTCTAAATTAGTTCTGACAATTTTTCAATACTTAGGTAATTATGTAAATATAAGAGAGAGGACCTAATCTCAATTTCAAAATGTTTGTAAAAGGGGGTACCCTTGGGGAGTGAAAAAGGTGTGCCCTGAATACTGCTGGTTGATGGATATCTATGGATCTTTCGTCGGTCTGGTCAGGGGCTTTCCCTGAGTGTTTGGGGGTGCGGCCGTGCTATTTGATGCAGGAACTTTTCTTGTCGGACTTGGCTTGACTCTCGAACACCTTCCTGTCGGACTTCTCTCCTAGTCTAGACTATCGAACACCTTCTCTCGGACTCTCTCCTAGTCTAGACTATCGAACACCTTCTGTCGGACTCTCCTCTAGTCTCGACTCTCGAACACCTTCTTTTGGGACTTCCGAATTCCTTCTCAGTTTTTAGATTTTTCTTATTTTATTAATTTCAACCTTGTCCCTTCTTCCTTCTTATCGCCCAATCGGGATAGTTGTAAGAATCTCATTGGTCTGCTTAAACCCCGCCTTGAGACCGCCAACGTGAAAAACCTTATCCCTTCTAATTGGGCACTGTCCCTTAGGGACTCATAAATAACTCCACAAAGGTACATTCTTATTTAATGTCACGTACGGAGACGGGATTCTAATCTGGGACTGGGATCGAAACCACCGTACAAGACAACGATATCCGTAGAATATAATTTTATGGTTCTCTGTCTTTTTACAAAGATGTGATGAGGTCAGATTTAGATCCCGAGCATTTTACTTCTTGTATGAATGAATCAATTATATTACTGATCTAAATCGCCTCATCACAAGGAACAGATTAAGAATATTCAAAGTATTAATAAATGAGGATAAATTAATATAGAAATAAAACTAAAACCTGTTGAGATCATTACTCCACAAATCCTATAATACCTTTGTTATCTGTTCCAAACCGAATAGTACATATAACGAAATCGATTTTAATATATTCTATAATACCCGAAATATCGTTTAAGAATACTTTCTAACGACAAACAATAAACAACAACAAGAGGAAGGGGCGAGAAATCACAAATCCGTCGATTCCTCTATCGAATTTTTCGAGCAATTTGCAATCAGAATTCAAAGTATGCTTTTACGAAATTATTATTCGAGCGAAATTCTTTTCGAACGGCTGAAAGCGGGGGAAGAGGGAGAGAATAGGAAGAACGGAATATAAATGAGAAGATATTGTTTCCAATTTCCTGTCCGCCCCCCCCTTTCCTATAGATGTAATCGCGACATAAAGCAAAAATTAATTTGGAATGTTAAAATGTCAAAGATCACCGAACGTTAGAAATGTCTCATTTACAAAGGAGTCTGTCTCTCCGTTTAATGAAAACTTCCGCGCGGGCGATCTAACATTTAAATTTTCCCAATTATATTCTCACATTGTTAATACGAGCGAAAACGAAATTACGGGGCGAAGTGAAAATCAGAGCCTAAATCATTAATTGCTTTAACATTATTGCCTCTTTGGGGGAAAGAGAAGGAGGGTGTTGCCGGATGTCTGGGAGTCTTTTATCCGATAGGCACAGGGAAAAGTTTTCACAGACGTTCAATCGGTGGTAAAACGTTCGCTGATAATGAATTAGAGCCACCCCTCCCCCCCCCTGGCACCCGTTCCATATCAGGTTTGGCTGCAGAGCTCGCAGAATGTAATTAATGATACTTTTGGACATTACCTGATTGCAGAAAGAGAGAGAAGAATCTGCATAACAAAGTTCTGCCTTCATGCTTATTAAGCGGATGAGTTATTAATAACATTTCGCGGAATGATTCCGTTCTCCTCTAATGCGCGTAAACATAATTAAACGGAGAGGAAGTGCTACCCCCTGCCTCCTGCCCGAAAATTACTTAAACGATCTGTCGCGCAACAAAATGGCAAAATATCGTCACGATGGTATTGTTCAGCGAAAAGGGAGGACCCTTTGGGGAAAATGATCTCTTAAGTGCCTGTCGAACGTCCTCGTTTTTTTCTCGTTTTGTCGAGGGGTGAATGAAAATATCGGTCTTAAGAAATCGATTATTTATTCATATCATCACGGCATTCTACGCCCGAGAATGTTCGAATCTCTTCTTCTCAACCGCGCGCTGTATACTGCGACTAACATTGATACGTACGGAAACATACAGGGTGTTGCTGAATTCCACAGAGGAAGGGATATTAAGGTCCAAGTAGAAGAAAATTGTCATAGAAAATTGTTTTCTTCCCAACCGTGTGTTGTATACTGCGACTAACATTGATACGTACGGACACGTACAGGGTGTTGCTAAATTCCACGGACCAATCCAAAGGAAAGGATATTAGGGTTCAAAAGGAAGAAAAATGTCATAGAACATGCAGTTGCAGACGACATTTCATCGGTGAAGATCTCAAAAGTTGTTATGAAGGGTTTGACGTTGAGTGGACACAAGGTGTGGTTTGCTCCACTCAACAAAAAAACAAACAAAAAAAAAAAAAAACATTCACACTCAACACAAATACATTCACACACACATATCTGCATGCGTGTGTGTATCAGGTTTATAAATTAAACGTAAAAATTAGGTGTAATTAATAGAAAGAGAGTGAACTTTTCCTAAAGCTCAAGGAACTTGGTGTAAATTAGACTATTTAAGGGGATAGAGCGGCAGAATTACAGGTAGAACAATTGAAATCCGTTGACTGGTGGCATCAAGTCAAAGAATCATTCTATGCCTGGTGATTTGGAGCGTTGTCGTCGTACGTTATGTTGGAAACGTAAGAAATATAAATTTATGTTCATTTAAGTGTTAATCAAGATGCCTTCAATTTTATTAGTGTCTCAACTGGACATATATATATATATATATATATATGTATATATATATATATATATATATATATATATATATATATTGTTCTCGGGAAAATTCTATCTGTCTCGCTCTGGGGTATACCCCTGTTCCCACAAAGTGTTTTTCGTATCATTCTCTTGTCTGCCGTCGACTGGCAAAGATGTCTTTTTAGCAGGTCCTCAATAAAGATTTAAGTTGTTCTTAAAATGGTGCTTCTCTTCAACGTGGTCGTACTGCAACATTATTTATTAATCTGACTGCATAGGCTTCTTCTTGCGCACGGGCAAGTTAAAAAAATAGGAGCAATAATCAAATGTAACCGGCCGTTTTAGAATTTTTGGATTACACACACGCACGCACACACACACACATATACCTGGTGGCCATAATTAAACTGACAGTGCTCACAGTGTTTTGTAGCGCGATCTATTTGCGAGAATGACGCCACATTTTGTAGGAAGATTAAACAAGAAGGGGGACAAGGGATTCCGCAGAATAACAAATTAGTACCAAAAGTCACCGCTAGGTGAACATTTGGCGCTGTGTAATAGAAAATAGAGTGTTAACAAATGCAAATCAATACGGAAATTAATTTACCTTTTATGGTTCACATTTTCTGATTGAGTTCAAGTGCAACACTTTTAAAAAAGCGTAAAATCTACATAAACACCGATAAAGTCTCGTGATCTGCAATGTCACGTACGCTGAGCAGAAGAAGAAGTTCTTTATTCAAATTTCCCTTTACATCCATTGGAACAATTAAGAAAGGTTGTAAGTACATTACAACAGATTGAAACCAATTCTAGTAAATCCACCAATATGATTTCTCCACACATGAAAATATTTGAAGAGAATGAATAATATTGCGAATGATTTTCCCTATTTTTAATGTACTTATAAATATACGTATGCGGCATCCATGGTCTTAAGCAAACCGAAGAAGATTCGTCGAATGCTAATTTGCTACGCTGACGTCGTGGTTGATTTTCCCTTAAGCATAACGAAGAATGGTACTCGTCAGCCCCCCTTTTTTTTGCTAATTTGCATACGGAGCCTGACGTCCGAAAGTGGTTGATTTTCGGAAAACCGGATTTATAAAAAGTTCGAATCCCGCTGACTCGGACATGGTATGTTTGCAGCGTTCGGAATCGGCTTTAAAACTGTCACAGGTCCCGGTCTCATTAGCCCTCGTGTGCACAAACAGTAGACCTTAGCGCTCCAAAACCCAAACCAAACAAATTCGCATGGCGAGTTGGAGTTTACGAAGACATTAGTCTGTATTGTAAATAATTCTTTGTGTCTAGTAAAGTATGTTTAACTGTTGAATATCCATCACGTTTGCTGGATTAAGTACCGCACGTGAAGGTTGTGCACGTTCAAGTAGTGACTCAAAATTAATACATGGGGCGGTAAATATAGGTTTCAGAAGTTGAAGTCAGCCATTGAAGATTCGAACTGACGACATTAGTTTGTATTGTGAATAATTCTTATAGTAAAGTGTGCATAGTAAAGTATGTTTAACTGTTGAATTCGCATCAGAATTATTGGATTAAGTATCAAACGACGTAAGTAGTGTCCGTCGTTCTAGAAGCAACCTTCAGAAGTGGCAACTTCGCCATTCAAGCTCCGAACTAAACTTCGAAAGCATGGTATGAAATTTTGACCCAGTGGTAAGTGGTCCATACTTTTTGTTTTGTTAATCTTCGTTCAGTTTGGCAATTTAAGCGATTTAAACGATTTACGCTTAAGACGGGATGACTGAATATGAAATCAAGGCTGAAATTAGCCGCGTTGAAATAAAACGACCGCCATTTTGGGACAAAAACTCAGATCTATGGTTTATGGATGTAGAGTCCCAATTTCATATAGCTGGAATAGTAGATGATAGAACAAAATATTTCTATGTAATTTCAGATTTAAACGTTAAAGTTTTAAGCTTTGTTAACGATGTAACTTCATTGAAACTGGTAAAAAAAAGGGTACGAAGCTTTAAAAAAATAGGGTAATTGAAGATTTTACAGATTCACAAATTAAAATTAAAGTTTAATTTCTGAGTTAGTTTCAGTTGATGGTAAACAATCGCACTTCTTAAAATGAAATATTTAACAGCCGGAAAATTGGATACTGAATTTTCAAAGACTTTTTGGTTGCAACGTTTGTCAACAGAGACACAAGCTATATTATCTGTTTCAGACGAAGGTATTGAAAAATTAGCATTGATTGCAGGTAAAACGATTGAAGTAACAGGTAGCTGTAAAGAAGAGGTTAATTCTGTGCAAACAGTTCTTGAAATGTAAAGATTACAAGCTCAGGTTACCGAAGTGTCTGAGAAAGTTGACGTATATTTTCGTATTAGGTGACGTTTCCATGGTAGCAATTTTAATCGAACGCGATACAGAAAGTTTTCAAAATCATCTATTTCAAATTCTGCCATTTGTTGGTATCTCAAAACATTAAAAAAAAGAGATTTAAATGCCACAAACCGTGCAAGTTTATTTATCCTACAAAAAACTGATGCGTAAGACTCACTTTTCGACATATTGTGACTTAAATTCTTATTTTATTAAGAAACGCCGACTGTTTATACGTGACCGTAAAAATGGACTTGAATATTTAGTAGAAAGTAGCAGTGATGTGTGGTCTCACGTTCGAAAAATATACCTTGTACAGATTCTAAAACCAAGAATGTGTTCTAAATTAACTTACTACATACGATAACACCTCTAATAAAAGTTTAGTACTGCAATGCAAGACACAAAATTTCAAATAAGAGTACATCATATTTGATCAAGCTCTATGATCAAGCCGATCACACTTGGCGTGAGGGTATACTTCACGGCCCACTTACTCGTGCAGCGGGCGTTTTTTCGGGAATCGCGCGAAAGTTTAGTGATTCAGAAAAAATGGCAGTCAATCGAAAACTACTTTGTTTCTAGGAACGAAACTTTTTATTTTACACTTTAATATATACTGTATGATTATTTAACAAAAAAAGCAATATTTTTACGAAATCACAAAAATAAACGATTTTTAAAATGAAAGTCCGATCATCTGTCAGCGCTTATTTCTTCGTCACTCTCTTTGTCACGACGGCTTATTTGATCCATTTTGTAATCAACGATAAAAAAAACCAAGCTTCAAAGTGACGAAACACGACTTGTACTTTCTGGAACTAGGAATTCGATGGAAGACGAAATAACGCAACAAAAGACCGAGTCACTCGACAATCCTAACTTTTGGAAAGAAAAAAATGCAAACACGTACATAATGTCCCACAATGCAATACAAATGCAATACAATTATGTGTTTAGTAAATTTGTGGTGGTTAGCGGGTATCCACTCCAAATCTACTAAATACGTATTTTTACGTGACCTGCGCTCCAGTGACTGACTGCAAAAAACGTAAAAATACGCTGACTGCATGCTAAGTGTTAAATATATTACAAATTGTTCTTTTTTTCATGAAAAATTCCTCGTCGAACATACGTTTTTGTTCAACAAGAGTTAGTTTTGTATGATCTAATTTTTAATATTAACAATTTTAATGTTATTTAAAATATTTGTTTTATGAACATTCTTTTGGAGAGGGTTTCATGATAGGTTTTCTCATAACTAGGAATTTGTGTTGGAAAATATTTAGATATTGTATTGACACTCATAGTTTGTGTTGCTTTTCTGGTTTAGAAACTTCAAAATTAAAGCTTCTTAAAGAGACTAAAATTTTTCTAAATTTCTTAACTTTTTTCTGGAAGTCATTTTTCACAACTTTCATTAAAACGTGGTCAAATGTCAAAACAAAATCCTATGCTATTCATAAAGGTACAATTCTGAATTTTTTCATCAGATAAAATCTATCTTCAATATTTAGATGCTTCATTAAAACTGTTCTTGGATTACAAATCTCGTACTTTCAGACTTCTTAAACAACTTAAATATTATTTAGAGACTGCATTTTTAATGTTCTTAATAAATGGTAATGAACTCATTTTTGACAACTTTCATTAAATATGGACTTTACAAAATCTTATACTTTTTATAGAACTATACTATATAATATTTCTATATAATAGAATCATTTTCAATATTTAGACTTATTATTCTTCATTGACACTCAGTTTATGCTGCTTTCTTCATTTACAAACTTTAAAACTTTTTAAACAAGTTCTAAAAGTTTTTGAGATTGTATTTTCCCTCTTTAACACATTGTGGGTAGGTTGATTGCTTGATTATTATGTAAAGAGTTTTAAATTTTAAAAGAAAATTTGTAACATTGAAAGAATTAACTCGGCGAGAAATGAATTTTATAGCAGCTTGAGGCACGAAGTAATGAACTTTGACATTTCGAAGGTTTGAAACAAGAAATGCTAAAATACCTTTATTATATTAGGTCTACAAATATACAACATACTTGCACTTTTTGTAGTAATGTATATTAACACATTGCGGGTACATTTCGTAGCGGAATTGTACCGGGAGCGGGCGTTTAGCGCGTCCATTTAGTTATTCAGTTAAATCCAACACCTCCTCCTAAAAGAGCAAGCCGTAGTACGGGTTACCAACATGACGTATGACGTAGGTTACGTAGGCCCAAGAAAAGCTACTTAAGTTTTCCACATTTTAATATTTATCATGTGGCGCGAATTGGCGTGAGTTTGGCTTCTTTGTAACTACATAGTTTACTGCGGCAGACGATTGTATTTGGCGATGTTTTACTCGAAACGTGCGAGATTTCTGTGTCGTACATCCTACGAGTACAAGTTTGACGAAGTATTTTGCCATTCTATAATTATCTGATAGAATCTTAGAATCTTCAATAAAATGGTATATAAATGCATTGTGCCTAAATGCAGAGGAAATTACAGCAAATGACAGAAAGTGTCAACTTTCAGTTTTCCAAAGAACAAAAATTTAAGATAAAAGTGGATATCGGAGATTCCACGTGACTGCAATATTACAAAGAATTCCAGAGTAAGTATTTCTTATATATTTCCTTTGCTTAGTAATAAAATTAATTCAAAATATTATTCAATTTCTTGGGTTTTACTAATTATAGCTTTTTTAAAAATGTTTTTAAATATAATTTGAAAATATACGAATATTTCGATTTCCCCGATACAATGTTGCTTCATATTAATCTTTCTTTATTCATAAAGAATTATTTATAACATTGATATCTCCCTAAAAACAATTATTATACATAATGCAACTATTTCAAAAAGAAAAAATAATCCAATATTTGCCTTATTCTGCTACAAAATTTTAAGAATTTTTTTTTTACTTAAAATTATTTTTTCTTTATTTACTGATCTTAGTAGTACTACTTTACTGTAACTAGTCTCTCCTGTATATTATATAGTATAGTAGCATTATAAATTTATTAATTACCGGTAATCTTATTAATTTTAGGTATGTGAACTTTTTTGTGAAAAAAGTGGGAAGAGGACAATAATACAGATGGAGCAGCCAAGATTAAACTATGGAGCTATTCCATAGTTTAATCTTTAATTAATGATTAATTCTTTAATTATAGTTTAATTCCATAGTTTAGATAGTCTTTGAAGGGTGCCCGGAGCATTTATCCACGCATAAAGTTTCAAGAGAGGGTGATAAATTATGACAATAAACGCTCGAAAAGGGGAAGAGGTGGATTTCGAACGTTTTGAAGACGACAGTATTTTTCGCTGTTGGAAGAGGACACTAACAACATATTCAATGCGAGAAATCAGTCGTTACTGTACAGAAGAATTAGGCATGGATTTTATATTGCCTGGTAAATTTCAAACTGACAGTTTAGAGGATAGTTTTGGAAGGCATCGACAATTTGCTGGAGGACAGTATATTTCTGTAACTCAATTATATGAAACTGAAGCAAAATTAAGATTTCAGCAAACTCTACTTCTAACTTTAAAATCGAAATCATTTGGTGATATAAAAGTTGGTATTAATAACGTGGACAAAGATGATCAAATTGAAGTTGATAATTTTAACTTTTCCAGCAAATTTGATAAATGTCGAAAAAAAAAAGATTTTGAACAAATTAATACAATTATTCCTGCTGTGTATATTCTGTACATTCTGTGTTAAATTATGTAAATAATTGTAATTTTTAAATAATTTAAATGTAAGAAATTTATGGACATATGGACCGCACGCCATTGTATGTATATATATGTATATAATGTATATATATATATATATATATATATATATATATATATATATATATATATATATATATGTATATATGTATATATGTATATATGTATTGTATATATTATATGTATATTTGTATATGTATATATGTATATTTATATGTATATGTATATGTATTATGTGTATGTATATGTGTATTTGTATAATGTGTGTGTATATGTGTGTCTTGTGTATATTATGTGTATATATGTGTATATGTGTGTATTTGTGTTTTATGGTGTATATTGGTGATTATGTTGTATATGTGTGTATGTGTGTATATATGTGTATATATGTGTATATTGTGTATATATATGTATATTATGTATATATTTGTTTATATATGAAAATGTTATATATGTATATTTATATGTATATTGTGTATATATATGTATATATATATATATATTGTATGTGTGTATGTGTGTGCATATATATATATTATATATATATATATATAAATATATGTGTATGTGTTGTGTGCATATATATGTATATATTGTGTATATGTGTGTTTATGTATATATATGTATGTATGAAATATTTGCATATATATGTATATTTGTATATATATGTATATATATGTATGTATTTTGTATATGTATATATGCATATATGTATATATATGTATATATATACATATTTACATACATTGTACATATATATATATATATAATATATATATATATATATATATATATATATATATTTTATATATATATATATATATATATATATATACACACATATACATAATTTAAACGAGGAAGTGTTTCTGCATGAAAACAATCGTAATGATCGAGGTGGATTAAAATATCTTTCAGATGATGTAATAACTGTTACTATTTATAACAAAATTAGTTAATAATAGTTATAACAAAATTATTAACTAAATATGAAGAGGATTTTTTAAAATTTCAAAATCAACGGGAAATTGCAATGAGTGTTATTTGTAATATTTTAACGATAGAAGAAAAGTACTTAAATTTTGAAATTTGTGAGAATAACCATTCTTCGGAAGTTTTACTAAAATTGATTGTAAAAAAAGTCACTAACATATTGTTAAATAATTCTTGTAAATTTAATAATGACAAAATCTGTTATGCAACACATTCTAAAGCAAAGGAAAGAAAACTTAAAACTTTGACTAAGTTAAAAGTTCCTAAAGGTTAATACTAGTTAATAATAAATTACTTTAACATTATGTTCACCTGTTATGTCATGCATACTTTTATTAATTTGAACAAATTTATAAAGCCAATTGCCCTTGTATATGTTATTAAGTTTTTCTGTAAATTCGGTATTAAAATATATAAATAGTTGTAATTTTTGGGTCATTTAACAAAGAATGGGGAAATATTTTTTCATAAAAATTGCATTTTAATTCATTATATTAACTAAACTGGTTTAAAGTATTATTTTGATAATATAATAACTGTTATTTCTCATTACTTAGTTTAACAATTTTCTTATAACTATGAATAAATTTTTGAAATTTCACAATCAATGAGAAATTGCAGTGAGTGGTTATAATTTATCAGTAGAAGAAAGTATTTAATTTTTAAAATTTATATGAATGGCCATTCTTTTTATTTGTTATTAACATTGTAAAAAAAAGCCACTAACATATTGCTAAACAATTATTGAAAATTTAATAATAAAAAATTTATGCACCACATTCAAAAGCGAAAGAAAGGAAACTGATTAATTCGAAAGTTCCTGAAGGTTAATGTTATTTAATACCAGGTCACAATTGTTATGTATATATGTATACTTATATAATGTTTTTGCAATGTTTCGATTTATTGTAAAATTCTGTCTGCAAAGGATTGTTTAAATAAATGAATTGGATACCTTATTTTGTTTTGTTTTTCATTTGAAACAATAATACAATACTTTAATTGCTACTGTAATATTTAATGCATAGTAATAAAAAAATAAAAAGCCTTGTGATGAAACATAATCTAAATATAAAAAAAATACAGGAATTTTTACTATTCAAGTGTGGACTTTTACTGCAAGTCATACTTAAATATACATATATATTTAAATCCTTTTTCTGTTTGGAAAGTTTCCATAACATCATCAATGATAGTTTTATAATTCAAAGGAGGAATATAAAGTGATTTATTTCGTGTAGATTTCCTTTCTAGTGATGAGAAATTTATTAAAGCAAACTGTTTTATTAACATTTTCATTTTAACTTGAGTAAATGTGTTTAATAACTACCAAATTTATGGGATTTTTAAACTGAAAATTGTGTATAAAATGTACGCCACAGTTTTATGCAATATTATACTTAAAAATGCTTTGGTAGAGAGAAACAGCCGAAAAATAATTCGTGGAAAAATCGGGCATGGGATATAAAGCATTCTTTTGAAGACGTAAGCCTAGCTACGTGACGTCACATTTCTCTTACTACGGCTTGATCCTTTAGGAGGTGTTGTTAAATCTCAATAGATCGAAAATTATTTCATTTTACAACAGCCGCATCGACTGATGTAAACACTAGTTTTTATTTGTCTAAATGTTTCCAGAATCTATGTAGTAGACAAGAAGATTCGATATCGTTTTCCTGTATATACCGTTATTTTTGTACCCACAAACAAACCATGTTTTTACACAAGCCCGTATCAGTACGTGTCTCGCGTTCAAGTATCAGTCCTCAGAAAATATACTAGTACGTACCCCGCATGCAATGTGTTAAGTTCTTCTGGTGACAAACCCATTTTCTTAAACTTTCATTAAAACTTGATCAAATGTCAAGACAAAATCTTACGATTCACAGATGTATAAAAACGAATATTTCACCAACTGCATTTATTATAAAAGGACAAGTACAGTTCGGGAGTTCGTTACGAGTTTGAAACAAATCTCAAATTTGAAAAATGGTATTTGTTCAACCTGTGATAGATGAAATCGGTCTCCTAGAATATGCTTGCAAGCAATCGTGAATGGTGACGCCTATTAACACTTGGCATTCTGGTGTACTTCACCACCAATTTACGCGTGCAGCGAGCGTTTTTTCGTGAATCGCGCGAAAGTTGAGTTATTCAGAAAAATCGCAATGGACGAAACTTTTTAACACTTTAATATATACTGTATGATTATTTAACAAAAAAAAAATTACGAAATTACCAAAACAAACTATTTTTAGCATTAAAGTCCGATCATCTGTCAGCGCCTATTTTTTCGTCACTCTTTGTCAGGACTTTGTCATTTTATCCATTTTGTATTCAACAATAAAAAAAACCAAGCTTCAAATGGACAAAAAACGACTTGTACGTTCTGGAACTAGGAATTCGATGGAAGACGTAATGATGCGACAAAATACCGAGTCACTCTACAATCCTAACTTGTAGAAAGAAAAAAAGCAAAAGCGTTTTACGAAGCAACGCAAACAACTTGCCTGTAATGTCACACATACATATAATTATAGTATTGAGAAATTTGTGTGGTTCGGGGGTCTCCACGCACAAAATTCTACTAAATACTACGTATTTTTACGTGACCCTCTCCAGTGACAGACTGCAAAAAACGTAAAAATACGTGCTCGCACGCGAGCGTTAATAAACTCTAATTACAAGACAATAGACAACATATATAGGATTTAGTTTGAATAATGGCGTTACACTGAGTCCAAGAATGTCGTCTAATACTGTTTTACACTATCTGATTAACGAGAGTTCTATTAAGAAGTATACTTTCCTTTTACACAGTCATTTTGAATTTTTAATACTAAAAGAAAAAAAAAAAAAAAAAAAAAGTTTTTGTTTATTACGAAGGGTTCATTTGACACTTAGCAACTTTTTATCTCTGATAGCTCTTCTATTTTTTTTTTCAAATATCTTAATCTTTTCTTGAAATTTCCTAAACCATTGTGATTTACGAACTAGTAAAGATTTCAATAAAATCGTATTTTTATTTTAGCCCTAACAAATGATTGTAACTAGAAATACGGCAGGCTATATACTGATGTTGAAGACAAGTGTAAACTTCATAATGACTCTTTCACTATTTTATTAGCAGAACTGGAAGCATTCATAGCGTTGTTGTACGTAAGGGGGCATTAGCCGCCAAGGGCTTACCAATTCTTAGTGTGTGGTCCAAGACTTGGAGACCAAAGTTTTTTTCATGAAACTATGAGTAGAGATAGGTTTCCGGAAGTTATGAAATTTCTTAGTTTTGAATATAAACGAAACAAGTTCTTCACGTTTGCAGTGTGATAATTTTACACTAATATCCGAGGTATGGAATACTTTTATAGAAAACTGTAAGCTTTGCTACAAACCAAATGAAAACATTATGTTTGATGAATAGTTATCCCCTACAAAAACAAAATGCCGTTTTTTGCAGTATATGCCTAACAACCTCGATAAATTTGGAATAACATTTTGGCTAGAAGTAGATGTTAGGACAGAATACTTATTAAACGGATTTTCATATTTAGGAAAAGATGAAATGAGACCAAGTGATCAAAATTTAGGAGAGAACTTAGTAAATCGTTTAGTTGATCCTATATACCTGCAAAGTCTGTATATTTTCAAAAACAAACTGTAATTTGCGTTATTTTAATTTATTTTTCACAAATATATCATATAGATAAATAAGCAGATATTTTATCAAGGGGTCAAAAGGACATCCACCGTAATTCTAGGTATACAAAGACCACCGTAATTCTAGTGTTAATAAGAGTGACACAGGCCTAATTCTATGAACTTTTTCTAGACTAAATTCACCGAAAAGCAATTTTTATCAGGGAAATAGTAGCACACCTAGTCGTATATTAATAAAATTTAGAACAGTAACAGGAAATAGGTAAGAACACGGGCATAGCCGAAGGGTACAAGGCATAACTTTCCGGTACCGGTATTGGTAGGTTGAAATTCCGTTGCTGGCAAGGACGTTTGTAGCCGTTGTGATTAGGCTTTAGATATTAGGTCGTCCTCGTGTTGCAAGTCGGTTAAGTAGAGTTAAAAATTTACATGGGCTTCGTTGGTTAATGATGTGACATTGAGTTAAGTTGAATTCCATAAGAAAGTACCCTCAAATTCGTTTTCACACGAAAGCGTTTTACATGAATGTGATATAACACGAATTCTAAAGATAATGTAATATTTATCTTTTTACACGTGTCATTTTGAATTTTCAATAAGAGTGGAAGAGCCCAAATTCTATGAACGTTTTTCGTCTTTGAAAAATTATTTTTTATTTCTGACATAGTAGTACAAACTGTTGCCTATTAATAAAAGTCAATATAAAAACAAGAGGTAATAATCAAGAACATGTGAGCTCTGTTGAATAATTGTGTAACATTGAGTCAAGTTGGTCCTCAAAATGGACAGAGAATTTGCATTTATTTCAGAGTTTGCTTTGGGAAATTGGTTGGAAGAATTTAAGACGCGGACACTTTAGATATTTTGTGGATGGAAAAATAGATATGAAAGAATTAAAGGAGAAAAGGAGAATTTTAGGGAGATTTAAAGTGTAATAATTTTGATATACATATATGTGTGTATGTATCTCACGTAGATGTAATATATGTATAGTATAGTGATAGATACTATATAATCAGATCTTTAACAGGAAAATTACTTTTATTCCTTATCGGAATTAAGAAACAAAATGAGGACAGGAGTTAAGTTATCATGTTACTGACACGCAGACAGATTTGCTTATTTCAATCTGAAAACGTACTAAAGTCTTCCCCCGTACTTTTCAATTTATCTCCCATTACTCCAATCGCAATAACTAAACAATGAGCTTTGCGTTGTTTAGAAGTGGTTAATTTACATACGGAAACAGATTTCTGTGCAGGCGCCCCCCCCCCTTCCCGCTAACTCACTGTGATGAAATTAAACAGAAAAGGCATCGGTGGTTTACCCCCGGTTTATAAATTATTCCATATCTTGCACAGAGTTAATATTCCCAGGTACAGAATTCCATTTAGGCTTAGCAAAGCTCAAAAGCGGCTAATTATTCTAAATAATGCAGATCCGACGGCAGGGGGGGGGGTGGAGGGAGAAAACGTCGTGGGGCAAATTTATGCATTTAATTTTCGGCGCTGGGGAGGACCCCCGTAGAACGAGAGTTATGCAATAACGAATTTGACCTACCTGAAGAATTCCGCTCCGCGCGGCGTTTCATTCGAAAACGTCAGCCCAATAAACTAATCAGCGAAACAGTCAAGGCTGGAAATTCATTAAATGTCGAATGACGAACGCGCATTCTTCGTCTAATTTCACATTCATCATACGGGGGAAGGTCGAGGGGGGGGAATTCTCTCTCCCCTGCGAGAGCTTAAAAATTAGGACTTGTATCGATCCGAAGAAAAGGTTTAAAAAATTTCACGGGGGAAGGGGGAAATTATGAAATAATTATCTCAAAGAGCATCCCAGAGAAGAAAAAATAGATGTCAGATTAACCCCTTCCCTGTTTTACCCGTACGCCGTACGGGCACAGATTTCGGGCTTTTTTTTCGTTTTTGATATTTAACCACCCCCCCCCCCCCCCCACCCCCCCCCCTTGATTTGCCCGTACGGCGTACGGGCAATCTGATTTCGATTTCGCTTGCACTGTTTCGGCAGCATTTTTTCCAATTTTAGTAACAAATTATTCGATAGTTGTCCAGTAAATAATAGTTTGCAGTTTATTGTATTTTCTACTCTGATTGGTTCAAAAGCGCGGGTTTTCTCGCACGTTTTGTATCAGAAGACGAATTGTTATTTTTCAGTGTATAGCTTTCTGTTTCTATTTCACTAACCGCCTGATAATTTTATTTATGCGAGAGTTGAATAATATATTTTTACTTTTAAATAATGGATAATTCAGAGCGTATGGAGCTCATTTCTTGCGATTCGAACTTTGACTCGGAATCAGAAACGGAATTAACTGTAAATGATAGTAGCGAAAGTTGACTAGATGACCTGGATAGTAGTGACTCTGATAGTAGTACAGATGGAATTAGTCAAGCAAGACAATTTTTCGAAATTGTGATAATCCTCCTAGATTTGATTTCGCCGGAATTCCCAAAATGAACTTGGATATCGACGAGACTAAAGGTAAACCCCAGTTCTATGATGCTTTCATAGAAAGAAAAAAAGGTGTAATAAATGCTTAAAAATATTAGAAATGTTAATTTTAATAACATATCTTTACTTAAAAATGTAAAATGAACAAAAAAGGCAATAAAAAATGTGACATTTTTTTGACCGAATTCTGGAAAAAAATGAAACTGTCAAAGGGTTAAGTTTCCAAAAATTATTAATTTATTGCATAGTACATAAAACCAGGGCCCAATTCAGGCTGCCTCTGGTTTAAGGACCAATTTTTTTCAAGATCCCCCACCTCAAAGACAATTAAGCGAAAGAAAATTTAGAGCTAAAGGGAAAAAAAGATAGTGGATAAATATTAGCTAAATGAAAAAAGACAGAGATATGGGATAGTTAATAAGGGGAGAATTATACCTAGCAGTTATTTACACACAAAAAATTATTAATGGAACTTGCTTTGTGTTCTTGTAAGTCTTCGCACATGTGTCCAAAAATTTAAAATTATTTAAAACAAGCTCTTAATTTCACTTTAAATAGCAAGTTCTTATGTTTTAGAAACAAAGTAAACTTACTAAATCTAACTACAGTCAGTACCGGCTATAAGGTCACCCGCTTATAAAGTCACCCTTCTTGTATGGCCAGTTTTCTAAAGACCCGTCTAACTTAACAGGGAACATGTGTTAAAGTACACCGCTTATACAGTCTTTTCTTTTTATTACCGGTTATATGGTTAGTTTCATGTTTTCAACGAATTTCCGTTTTTTCCCTCTTAACCCCTTAACCCGTAATTTCCCTCCCTTTCACCCTTTCTTGTTTGTGTAGACATCACCTCCCTCAGTCCTCTTGCCCCCTGACAAGAGGTGGACATCTATCTGCTTTAAGTTGAAATAGAGACGAAACAAGTAAAGGAAAATTTTGTTGCATTTGGATCCTACGTCACGAATAAGAACGTTCATTTTTTAATCATGGCTTCGAAAAGGAAGAATTTATCATTTGCTGCCAAAAATGAATGGATAGAAATTTTTAAAAAATCTGATCTTTCAAAGGCTCCTTTCGCCAAAGCAAATTCGATTCCTCGAACGACATTAACCCTCTGACTGCTTATCCCGCTATTTCCACGGGCAATTCAAATGTAGCAAAATTTGCTCATCCCGCGATTTTCGCGGGCATGTGTTTTTCTTCCTTTATTAAGAAGCACATTC
>JAGEOH010000551.1:0-10000 GCA_032207245.1 Pardosa pseudoannulata
CTTCTAAGTAGGTACTGACTTTCCCATGTTTTCAAATATGTAATATGAAATACAAAACATGTAAAGAACGATACAAATTTCAAGCAAAACAGGGGATAAAAGAGGGTAAAACACACAAACCTGCAAACTTTAATGTATAGTCTATGGGTTAAGAACCTTTGCTCCATATCCGCTATGTAGAATGCTCTGATTTTGTAACTCACTTTCACTTACAACGTATCCCGTCTGTACATTACTGAACAGCTATTAAACTTAAATAACGACATTATAACATTTTTAGTATAGCTTCCAGATCTATTTGAGATAAAGTCCTATTATATTCTGCAAAGGGCTAAAATGTGTCACTACAGAATTGATAATATATTTTGAAAATCAAATCTGTTGCTGATTTAAGTCATGGAATCTATACTATTAGTTTCTGACAATAATTAATTAAATAAGTACGTAATGTCTTTAGTATTTTTTTCGATCAAGTTCTTCAGTTACATTGTTCTTTAGATACTTATTCTCGTTATCTCTTACCTCAGCTCTGACTTTCTTTTCCCCCATTCCCTCTGTTTGCCTGCCGTATTAGTCCCAACAACAAATAAATTTGAGTAAACATTTATTCCAAAATCATTTATTTTTGGGCACTACTTTTAGTGAAGGAAGATCAGAAACAGTCTAAAAGATTAGAATCTTAGGCTTTAGTTTCTCTTGTGAAACGATATATATATTTTTCCTCTAGCATTTAACATCTCTCTCTTTATTGTCTCTACTTTTACCCACCATCCTCGGTTTTCACAGCCCATTTACTCAAAACGCTAAATCCCTGCGGATTCATGCTAAGTAAAAAATCCAGCAAACTTAAGACATTAAGTACGCCAAGTGTAAAATTAGATTTAGATTTATCAATAATACGGGGTAGTCATTTTTATATAAAGTATTAATAGAAAAATGGTCTGACTGAACACCTTATAATAGTTAACATGACAGCGGGATGGATGTGACAGTGATTTAACAGGGCGTTTTACAATCTATCCTTTATTTAAGTTTTTATGATATACAGATTTTAATAGATTTTTTATCACTATGTCTATTACATCAATGTTGCAAATACTTAGTAACTAATGGTTTAAGCATTTTGTTAGAAAAGGTTAGCCGAATAGATTGTCTCGGAGTCTGCTTATCCGAAACTTTCTGAAACATGGATATTGTTAGCCATTAATTGATGATTATTGTTAGCCATTGTGAGGGAAACGGTGTGTCACGAGGGTTATTCTGACGTCAAATGTATATTTCTTATAAAGTTTATTCTCTGTGTATGGCAACTTGGCCATTTTAGTTAGTGTTATGAAATCTTTGGAATAAAATGCTTGCATGGAGTTGCTGGGTTAATTCCCAGTGAACTGTACGCTCCTTGTCCGCCATCTTGTTTTTGGCGACTATTGGCGAAAAACGACTCCGCGAAGCACACGCCAAGTACCTAAGCCTAACACGCAGCGGGACACCGACCGTTCGCCATCGCAAAATCGGAAAACGTGACGCCGACGATGTTCCAATGGCGAGCGGTCGATGTATCTTCGTGTTAGACCTAGAAACTCAGCGTGAACTCTATGGAGTCGTGCTCCGAAAATAGTCACCAAAAACAAGAAAATACAACAAAACAACAATAAATTTCAAAAATTTTAGAAAGACAAAAAACATTTTCATAAAATCAACAAAGGCATAAACACTTACTTTAGTACACGTAGTTTAGTTTACGAATTACAAAGTTAGTTTAGTACACGAAGTTAGTTTAGTTTACGAAGTTGACAAGGAGAAAATAAGTATAGCCCGAGAAATGGCGCCAAAATACGCCAAAAAAATCTCCAAAATAGCATACTGTACACTGGGATACAGCCGAGTTGCTGTGTATTGATGTTTTAAACTACAGTTTTTGGAACAGATGCATTATAGACGCCTGTCCCGCCTGATCCCACACACTTGGAGTTTATAATGAAATCCAACACCCACCTCACACCTAAGAATATCCTGATATTTTTTAACAATTTCAAAAACAGTAAGAACCGAAATAACTATACCCGCCATAATTAAATTACTAAATCCCAGAAAATAAGAACAAAACGAAAATGTTCTAAAACAAAGCATCCTGTTTGATTTAGAATATCCTGATACTTTTTAAGAATTTCAAAAATAGTAAGAACCGAAATAACTTCACTCGTCATAACTAAATTAACTAAATCTCAGAAAGTAAGAACAAAACTAAAATGTTCCAAACCAAAGCATCTTCTTTGGTTTAGAATATCCTGATACTTTTTAACAATTTCAAAAATAGTAAGAACTGAAATAACTCATCCGTCATAATTAAATGAACTAAATCCCAGAAAATGATAAGAACAAACACAAAATTACTTACTAAACCCCAGAGAATGATAAGAAAAAAAAAATACAACCTGACCTAGGCGACTGTAAACCAAAAGAACAGCTAAGATGCAGATTTCTCGAATACTGACGGGTGCTGACGTCAGAAATCCCGTGCACCAATGGGGTGCAAGAACACATTAGAGCTGTCATCTGTCATACCCCACTACTTAAGCCAAGACAAACACACTAACCCACTCATCGCCCCATAAAATCGCCAAAAGATCGCCAAATTTGGCGGCAAAAAAACACGGCGTCTATAATGCATCTGTACCCAGTTTTATTTAGCATAAAAGGTCAAGTGTACCTTTTTTAATGCACTAAACAATTAGGAATTGGGTTTAAGCAGTAGGTTCCGGTCTCATTAACCATCATGTAGCAGAACAGTAGACTCTAAAACAAATTAACATTATGAGTACTACTGAAAAATAGGGTGCCCCTTGGCAAATTTGGTGAAATTTTTGGCGTTGTTTACTAAAACACAAAGGTATTTCTTCCGAATTACATTGTATCCCTTGCTATTTGGGCGATTTTAATTGATGTAGATTGCGGCATTGTAATAGAATTATATACATTTTTTAATTAGCTAAAACCACTGAGAAACCGGGCATTTATATGAGCAATTAATCCTTTAACAATTTACACAGCTAACAGCTCCAAATTATTAAAAATTAGCCATAGTGAACCATTAATGGTTCATTACATCTAATCTTTTAAGCTTTAAGCCCATTTATTATATAAGAAATGGGTTACACAAGGACAACTGGATACAAACATACTGTTACGAACTTCCAAAAACTAAAACTGCTGGGTTCAGGGATTGAATGGACTTTAAGCAAGCAAGCAAGACTGCAGCACGAAGACAAATACTTTATTGGAAGAAATACAACGTCAAAATCTCCGCGGAACAATTTTGAGCCCAAAGCCGTCGGCTCACGCAAGACTTTCCGCAACAAGCACAACACACCGTGCGTACTCCTCTTAGACCGAGATATTCTCTTAACGACTACCTCTCTCCTGCATGGGACTCCGTCTGCCTTATATAGGCTCACAGAAACTGCCAGAACACTCCAGAAGCCGGAACCGGAAGTGGCCACGTGACGCTACACTTGGCGACATTTGGCGACAGTTGGCGACGAACGTGGCGATGAACTTGGCGACAAAAATAGGTTGCCAAATCCATCGCCAACGAGGCTATATCTCGCCAATTTGGCGAGATACCCATAGAGTCCCATGCTAAACTCAAGCAATTTTCGCAAATTCGTAACATTGCTCCCTCCTCAAAGACTGCACGTCTCGGGCAGTGCACTTGAGCAGAAAGCAACTTACGATACTCACAAATACAATACTTACAAAACATAAATGGAATAATAAATTTAAATTACAATAAATCAATAACAGAATAAATAACAGAAACTAAACAACTATTTACAGAACTATTTACAAATAAATAAATAAAAGTTGAAGGTTACGAAACCATAGTGCCAATTATTAATTAAACTAAGTAATGTTACCATAGTATGGTGCTAGACGATCATAATGAACAATCCTAGGCTTAGCATTCGTTGATTTACGGATTCGAACCACGACATCATTCAGTCTTTTTAAAACTGTATAAGGTCCTTCCCACGAAGTTTGAAGCTTTGGAGAAAGTCCTTTACGTCTGTGTGGGTTCCAAAACCAAACCTTGTCACCTTCGTTGAATTCATGTCTTGTAGCTCTTGCGTCGTATCTGGTCTTCATTTTGTCCGTCGCGATGTTGATCCGACCTCGGGCAAACTGATGAACGTCTTCTAACCGCGCCTGCAGATTTTCAACATAAGCTTCAGGCGAAGAAGGCGCATCCGGTGGACGTCCGAATACAAGATCACAGGGGAGACGGAGCTCACGACCGAAGAGCATCTGTGAGGGTGTAAAGCCGGTGGTTTCATGGACGGCACTCCTGTAGGCCAGCAAAAATAACGGTAGTTTCTGATCCCAGTCTTGTTGATTCTTCGAAACGAGGTGAGAAAGACTATTTAGGATTGTTCGATTGAATCTCTCCACCATGCCATCCGATTGCGGATGTAGAGGGGTTGTTCGTGTTTTATCGATTCCCAGGATTTTACAAAGTTCTTGGCAGACAGCAGAAATGAAATTCCTCCCTTGATCTGAATGAAGTTGAAGGGGAGACCCGAACCTAGAAATCCAATTTGCCACTAAAACTTCTGCAACAGTTGTCGCTTCCTGATCGGGAATCGGGTATGCCTCAGGCCACTTCGTGAAATAATCCATGACAGACAAAATGTATCGGTTATTGTCCGCTGTCCGTGGAAGAGGTCCCAAGATGTCGAATGCTATTCTTTCGAATGGTGCCCCTACATTATACAGATGTAACTTTCCTCGACTGCGTCTAGTGGGTCCTTTACGCGCTCCACAGGCATCGCAGGATTTGCACCATTTTTTCGACATCAGTTTTTATGTTGTTCCAATAAAACCTCTCTCGAACTCTCTGGATGGTTTTCATAACTCCGAAATGTCCACTTGTTGAACTATTGTGTAACTCCTTTAGCACGTCTGGTATTCGCGATCGTGGGAGTACTAGCTGCGACCTCGATGTTTTGCCGTCGTCGGATTCCCATTTTCTATACAGGACGCCGTTTCGAAATTGAAGAGAATCCCAGAGAGCCCAATAACGTTTGACACCAGGACTTAAACTAGAGATATCTTGCCAATTGGGTCTTGTACTAGACAACTCCATGAATTCAATAATGGGTTTTATTTCAGGGTCCTTCATTTGTGCTTCACGAATTTCTTCATCACTCCAAGAGTCTAATCGTGATGTAGATGACGCTGTGAGGTGGCGCACAACCGGCTCTATTGTCCCATATTTTATCTCAGCTGCAGAACAAAAGCGACAATTACCTGTACAAGGTCTCCTGGACAAGGCGTCTGCATTTCCATGTGAGGATCCTCTGCGATGTTGGATATCGAAGTCGTACTCTTGCAGCTTCTGTATCCACCTAGCTATCTGTCCCTCTGGGTTCTTGAAATTCAAAAGCCATGTGAGAGATGCATGGTCTGTTCGCAGCAGGAATTTTCGTCCGTAAACATAACTGTGAAAATTCTCTATAGCTTTAACAATGGCGAGCAATTCTTTTCTGGTGACACAGTAATTTCGCTCGGTCTTCGACAGGCACTTACTCCAATAAGCGATTACACGTTCATGACCATCGATTTCTTGAGATAGCACTGCTCCCAGACTGGTATGGCTGGCATCTGTATCTAAGATAAACTGTTTGTCAGGATCCGGATAAGACAATATAGGTGCGGATGTTAAAGCCTCTTTTAAGCTGTCAAATGCTACCTGGCATTCCTCAGACCATTTAAATGGTTGTTTGTTCTCGGTCAACCTATGAAGTGGTCTTGCGATTAACGAAAAGCCTTTTACAAACCTTCTATAATAAGTGCAGAGACCTAAGAAGCTTCTCAACTCGTGCACATTCTGAGGTTGCCTCCATTCTTTAACTGCTGCCACTTTTCGGGGGTCAGTTCTTACTCCCTCGGCGGAAATTATATGACCAAGGTAGCTTACTTCGCTGCGAAACAAATAACATTTGGCTGGATTTAACTTCAAATTGGCTTCTTTCAATTTTTCTAGCACCCTTCTCAGGTTTTTAAGATGTTCTTCAAAACTTCGCCCACGATTATTATGTCATCTAAGTAAACAAGACAGGCTTCGGGAGAAAGTCCTCTCAACACCGTCTCCATTAGGCGCTCGAAAGTAGCAGGTGCGTTGCATAGGCCAAAAGGCATAACTTTAAATTGCCAAAGTCCTTGGCCACCAGTCGTGAATGCTGTCTTTTCACGATCTACGGGATCCATCTCTACTTGCCAATAGCCACTCTTTAAATCAAGTGTAGAGAACCACACATTTCCCGATAATGTGTCCAAGGTGTCGTCGATTCGGGGAAGAGGGTAACTGTCTTTCTTGGTGATGTTATTTAGGCGACGGTAGTCCACGCAGAATCTCGTTGAACCGTCCTTTTTCTTGACCAAGACGATAGGAGAGGCCCAAGGACTGGTAGAAGGTTCGATGACGCCCTTCTCCTGCATATCATTTAAAAGATCTTTCACTTCTTCTACTTTGGAGAATGGTAATCTTCGAGGATGTTGTTTAATAGGAGCATGATTTCCTGTGTCGATTCGGTGTTTTGTTAACTTTGTTCTTCCCAAATCGTCGGATGACTTCGAAAATAGTTCACTAAATTCACCAAGCATTTTCTCTACAGCGCTTTTCTGTTTCTTACTTATGTTTTTTTGTTAGCAAGTCCTTCGTTAAATCTTCAGAGGACACGTTTGATGTTTGGAAAGAACTTCGCTCCACACAAGTCACTGGGGTACATGTGGCTAACACCTCACCTTTCTTAATAATCTTCGGTTTATCACTTATGTTGGCAATTCTCACCGGTATGGCTTCTTTTGAGAAATCTATGAGTGTTGAAGCTACTAAAACCCCTTTTGGAAAATTCCCGAAGTCAGGAAATTCGAGGAGTCCAAGTCGAAAATTCTTCTCTTCGTCAGAATAGCCCTCCAATATTAATTCTTTCCTGGCTGGTATGGTGAAATCCAATGGAGCAATTATTCGATAGCAGGATTTGATTTCACTAACTTCTTTCCGGAACAGTGTTACATCTTCTGACGTAGAGTGTAGATAATTATCTTTAAAGTCTAATATAAAATTGTATTTCTTTAGAAAGTCCAGTCCGAGGATAAAACTGTCCGTAATTTTTGCCACATACACAGTATGAAGGTACGAGTTGTTTCCAAATGTTATTTTAATATTCATCTTGCCAATAATCGGAATTTTGTCACCGGTAACAGTCTGGAGAGTAACGCATGGCGGCGTCCAGATAATCTTCTCATTAAGTTGTTGAGCAACATCTTCATTCATGATGGTAACATTGGCCCCTGTGTCGATGATCATCCGGCAGGATAAATTATTTACATAGGCTTCAATAAAGAATCCATTTCCGTCACCACTTTCTGAAGAAATTTGGAAAACCTCAAAATGGGGCTCTCTATTAACTGGCAATCTCCGCCCCACGAGACAGCCATGTTCTAGTTTTCCTGTTTCTTGGTTCTAGTTACATTATCAGCTCGTTGATCTTGGCGAGCTTGGCAGCTTCTTTGTATATGTCCTTCGGCTCCGCATCTCCAGCACATTACATTCTTCTTTTGTGTGTTTCGATTGGATTTAGCATTCAGGGATAACACAATATCACGCAATTCCTTCAGAATTTCCGCCATATCAACATCGCTTACTGCTGCTCCTCTCACCTGATGTCTGTCCCTTCTCGAAGCTTGTTGGGCAGCTTCGTATTTCAAACCGTACACTAGGGCCGATTTCAAATCTTTTAACTCCGCTAGTCTGAGGGCTTTCTGAATTTCGGGATCTTTCACACCATCAATAAAATATTGCAGGGCCAAGGTATCCCGTATGTCAGCTGGGTAGTCGTTAAATGCAAGATGGGAGAGCCGTTCTACATCTGTCGCCAAATCTTGGAGAGTCTCATTTTGTCTTTGTTGGCGGGATTTTAATTGCAGACGATTAAAGTCCTTTAAACATTTTTCGCCGAAACGTAGCTCTAAGGCCTCTATAAGTGTTTCAAAATTTACTTGCTGTTCTTCCGGGATTGTTCTTAAGACATCTGCAGCCTCCGCTCGTAATGATGCAGCCAATTGGCGAGCTTTGGTAACCGGATCCCAGCCATTTCCATCGGCCACAATTGCGAACTGGGTTTTATATACCTGCCAAGATGTTTTCCCATCATATGTGGAGAGCTTGATATTCGGCTTGGCGAGAATGGGTTGATCTTGGCTGATTTCTGTTCCACGAATATTTTCTACTGCAAATTTGGATTTTTCCGAAGATAACCCAACATTCATTCTTCTCGATTATTTTTTCCATTTCGCCAAGTCTTTCCTCATTTTTTTCCACTTTTTCTGAAATAATGTCTACTTTAGTGTTTAACACGCTTACGATGTTAGCCTTCATTTCTTCTAATCTTTCTTCTTGAATTCTCTGACCTGCCTTTATTTCTTCCTGTCCATTTTTTATGCTTTGCATAAGTTCAAAAAATTGTTTCATCTCCATCTCAGCCATCGCTCTTGTCTTCACCATTCAATCCCACTTCTGACACCAAATTGTTACGAACTTCCAAAACTAAAAACTGCTGGGTTCGGGGATTGAATGGACTTTAAGCAAGCAAGCAAGACTGCAGCACGAAGACAAATACTTTATTAGTCTTCAGTAAATACACACCGTCAAAATCTCTGCGGAACAATTTTGAGCCCAAAGCCGTCGGCTCACGCAAGACTTTCCGCATCAAGCACAACACACCGTGCGTACTCCTCTTAGACCGAGATATTCTCTCAACGACTCTCCTTTTGCATGGGACTCCGTCTGCCTTATATAGACCCACAGAAACTGCCAGAACACTCTAGAAGCCGGAACCGGAAGTGGCCACGTGACGCCACACTTGGCGACATTTGGCGACACTTGGCGATACTTGGCGACGAACTTGGCGATGAAATTGGCGACAAAAATAGGTTGCCAAATCCGTCGCCAACGAGCCGATATCTCGCCAATTTGGCGAGATATCCATAGAGTCCCATGCTAAACTCAAGCAATTTTCGCAAATTCGTAACAATACTTTGAATAATATAAACGAGAAATTTATTTAAATGTGAAATTAAAACATAATTTTTACTTTTTACAAAAGTTACAATTTCCAAACACTTAAAATAGTCTTTTATGACGTTAAATGAACTAACAGAAACTAGTTGAATATTTTGAAATATATTTTCACTGCTCGTTTTTAACAAAAGGGTAATTTCTGAGAATGGAAATATAAAGTCCTTTAAAGTACTACTTTCAATGGCCTAATGAAATTTAATAAATACCCAAAAGAGTAATTTAAATCAGATAACACATTAATAATTATGCATTATGATATGTAGCAATAATTCAAATTTAAAGATTATTTTCTTCGAAAGTACCATCGTAAGAAGTTACAGTTATGGATTCCACGTTCAAATAAAAATATACAGCACTAAATCTCAAGCAGCGATGTTATTCTAAGCATAAACTAGAGGATGTGGTGTTTAAATCATAGATGATATAAATGTAAAGAAATGCTGAATATTTCTTTAATAGTGATATAATTGTTTATAAATATGTATTTTCTTCCTTTATGTTATTGTTTCTTTATCTTATATATAAAACTCTAAACACATACATTTTATATATATATATATACACAAATATATATATATATATATATATATATATATATCTATATATACATATATACATAATATATATATATTTATATATCTATATATATACATATATATATACATACTTATATACATATACATATATATATATAATATATAATAAAATACTGTTTTAAAGCTTTAATAAAGATTGTATGTTTATAAATAAAATATCTATTGACACGTGTTAAGGAAAAAGTAAAAAAAAAAATATTTTAAGAATTTTTAATCTCACTGCAGTATAACAAATGTAATAAAATTAAATAAAAATTCCCAA
>JAGEOH010000551.1:15000-27500 GCA_032207245.1 Pardosa pseudoannulata
TTAATAGAAATTAAAATTGAATATCTTCGCCAATCCATATAAAATTCTTCGTTTAGCATAGGAGGGAGAAACAAAATGGTGAATATATGAAAACAGTCAAGTAATGTTATAAATAACTTTGAGAAATACATGAAACACACTGATATAAATTAAAATAAAAATTCATCAACCCACACAAAATTAAATTCCTTCATTAAGCGTTAAAAATTACAAGCAGAATTGATAATGTAAGACAGTGTAGTAACAAAATGATGAATATATGAAGCAATCAAGTAAAGATATAAAATTTTGAAAAATATATGAAAAATATTAATATAAAATTAAAACTGAATACCTTCATCAAACCACATAAAATGCCTTAGTGTTTCATTGAAAAAAGCACAAAAGGATGAATGTATGAAACACAATGAATTATATATATTATAACTTTGAAAAATAAATAACATATTGACATAAAATTCAAAAATTCATCAACCACATAAAATTCTGTTAAGCGTTAAAAAAAATACAAGCAGAATTTGTAATGTAAGACAGTTGGTGTATAACAAAATGATAAACATATGAAGCATCAAGTAATGTAAATACCTTTAAAGAATATATGAAAAATAATAGAAAATTGAAACTGAATACCTTAATCAACACATATAAAATTCCTTGTTTAGCATTGGACGGAGGAACAAAAGGACGATATGAAACCCTACAGTAAAGTTATATATCACTTTGAAAATATATTCTATCATATAAATTAAAAGTAAAATTCATCAACCTATGTAAAATTCTTTCAGTTAAGCGTTAAAAAAAAGAAACAGAATTTGTAATGGAAGACAGTCGGTGTGTAATACATATGAATATGAAGCACTCAAGTAAAGATATGAATACCTTTGAAAAATATATGAAAATATTAATACAGATTTTAAAGCTGAATGCCTTCATCAACCCACAGAAAATTATTAGGATTAGAATTGAAAAAATCAAGCAGAATGTGTGATGTAAGACAAAGTGTAATAAGAAAAAATGAATATATGAAATACTCAAGTAATTGGAAAGATGAATACTCAATTATCTCATCTACAGAAGAAAATTAGAATGAATAGATGAAATTATTAACAGATATGCAAACCAATTAAAGTAACTACAATTTTTTTTCATCTAATTATTATAAATAATGTTTATATTAATACGTAATTGTATCACTCTGCATTACAGGGTGATTAAAAGAATTTATAGATTTTTTATTTAAAAGAAAAATATCTCAGAGAATTTATATTTCCTATGGAAAACCCCAAGAAACTAACACTCGAAATGATTCCATTTTCTGTAATAATTGGTGTAATAAAGCTTTAAATGGCCATATTTCGCAGCATCAGTGCTAAGCGATGTGGACCATTGAGGCATTAATATGGAATACGGTGCTGCACTAAATGTGAAGCAGTAAATTATTCTCAACGTAACAACACAAATATGTGGTTATTTGAGTCATATAGGAATATCTTATCTTTAGACTCACGAATAATTAGGCAATTCGTTTCTTTTAATCAAAAGATAAATAAAAAGGTTTATAACTGTATACAGAAATATCCCTATTTGTTATTGTATATATAAATATTTTTTATACTAGCATATAGTTCGTCATATGACCGGATAAGTAAAATTTTTAATTTTTCAGAATTACAAAGTACCCTACAAGAGAAGTAAAAAAATGGTTCGTTTTTTTGGCTGAGAATTATCTTTTCACAAAAAATAATAGATAATTAAATTTAAAATTATCACATATGCACGTAATCTATATGTACTTATCCAAATATAAAAGAGAATTATTTACGTGATATCTAAGTTCAGTGATAAAACTTACGAATATAATGCAGACAGTCTGTCCTCGAATTCATGAAGCGTTTGGACCTCGAATGGATGGAGTTATCCATATTGGATTCTTGATGAGTTAGGGTTAGCAACATTCAAAGCAAGTCTTTAAAACGTTCAAAATCCTTCCATCCTCCCTTTTCGAGTGTTTAATGCCATTATATCAAGCATATGTTTCCAGGTTAAGAGCAGGCGATTAAGTATATCACAGTATAAGTAGATGAAAATAACACTTTTTTCTAGCATTATGACATCCTTTAATCATCTCATTGAATCATTTCTTTTTTTAAATTATTTAAGTATCGTCTGCATTATTTTCATACGTTTTATCACTGAACTTAGATATTACGTACATAATTTTCTTTTATATTTGGGTTAAATAATAGATTAGGTACATGTGATAATTTTCAATTTAACCGTCGATTATTTTTTGTTGCAATGAAAATTTTATCACCGGTATTAACAAATTCTTTTTATAAAAGTCTGGGAGTCTATTTCATGGATAAATAAATATCTATCATTTAAGTTATATATCTTTGAAAATTAAGATGTTTGTTCATTTGTGTGTTTGTTTTTTATACATGACCACACGTTTGAAGAAAGGAATTCAATGCGATTCTAAACTGCATTCGCAGTATCGGGAGATTTTAGAGGAGTGTGAAGATAAACAAATTATTGAGCGTGTTCCAGATAATTCTCAGCCAAAAAGCAAACCATTTTTTTTAACTGCCTCATATAGTACTTTACGATCCTAGAAAATTAAAAATTTTACTGATCCCGTCATATGACAGGCTTTATGCTTGTTTAAAATAAGAAAGTATTAAATGAGATAGTTAAAGGAATGCTAGAAAAATTTGTTATTTTTACCTATTTATTATGTGATAAATTGATGAATTTAATCTCTTACTCTTAACCAGAAAACAGAGCTTGAAATAATAGCATTAAACGCTCGAAAAGAGGGGGAGGTGAGAATTTCGAACTTTTTAAAGACGACAGTATTTTTTGCTATGATATGAAGCATATTTATACCAATTTATTTTAGAATCGGATTGATAGTTTAGTAGAAGATAAACTTTACTCGTTTTGAATTTTGCTAACCCTAACTCCTCAAGAATCCAATATGGATGCCTCTATCCATTCCAGGTCCAACCGCTTCATAAATTCGAGGACAGAAGGACAGATAACTTAGGCTATTATTATATAGATGTCCGTAACACGCAGAATATATATATTAGTTTTCTGTTGTAAATGTACATTAATACAACAGTAGACTAAACTAGTAATTTTCAATCTATTTTCTAAGTATAACAATTCTATTCTCAGTAATTTAGAAAAATGTTATTTACAATTTACAAATTGAGAGGAAATACTCGTAATTTACATATTGCAGTGATGTAAACCTTTAATACAATATCTTAACTTTTGATACAAATGATTTGGAACCATTATCTTTCGCCTTATAATCAAAAAATATAAAAATCGAAAAACTAAACTGAAATGCATCGTTTCTATGTCCGAATATGCAAGTTATGCAATATGTACTAACGTTATGTTAATGTATGCAATAATAAAAATATATACATTCAAACATATCTATCACTGGTAAATTCAAATTTAACTTAACGAAGAAACTTAGTTTACTAAAACTTTAAGTTAAAGACAATGGGGTTTTAATTTAATAAACGGCCTTTCTCGTCACCGATTTGGAGAATTAATTTGAAATGCAAATACTAGTTGCATTCAAACTTACCTATCATTGGTAAATTAAAATTTAAATTACCGAAGAAACTAGTTCACTAAAAATTTAAGTTAAAAACAATGGGGTTTTAATTTAATAAACGGCCTTTCTCGTCACCGATTTGGAGAATTAATTTGAAATACAAATACTAGTTGCATTCAAACTTATCTATCATTGGTAAATTCAAGTTTAACTTACCGAAGAAACTTATTTCACTAAAATTTAAGTTAAAAACAATGTGATTTTGATTTAAGTGGTCTTTGTCGTCACCGATTTGAAGAATTAATTTGAAATACAAATACTAGTTACATTCAAACTTATCTATCTCTGGTAAATTCAAATTAAACTTACCGAAGAAACTTAGTTCACTAAAAATTTAAGTTAAAAAGAATATGGTTTTAATTTAAATGGCCTTTGTCATCACCGATTTGGAGAAATAATTTCAAATACAAATACTAGTTACATTCAAACTTATCTATAACTGGTAATTCAAATTTAACTTATCGGAGAAAATTAGTTCAATAAAAATTTAAGTTAAAAACGATGTGGTTTTAATTTAAATGGCCTTTGTCGTCACCGATTTGGAGAATTAATTTCAAATACAAATACTAGTTACATTCAAACTTATCTATCACTGGTAAATTCAAATTTAACTTACCGAACAAACTTAGTTCACTAAAAATTTAACTTAAAAACAATGTGGTTTTAATTTAAAGGGCTTTTGTTGTCGCCCATTTGGAGAATTAATTTTAAATATAAATAGTAGTTAATCTTTAGTTGAGGAGAGCCAAGGTAGCTCAGTTATCATAGTTAGAGATCTCTTAACTGAAAGTTTACAGGTTCAGGGCTGGAGTAGGCCTAAGATCTGCCTTGTTCGTTAAAGGTGACTGAGGCACTTTAAATATGTTAGTGGTCACAATGTTCTCCAAGTTCTCAAACAATACCTCTTGGGATGTCAAGCCAAACTGGAGGTCTTCTGCTTGGTACCTGCTTCTAAATTACGAGAACCCAGAGCGGGTACTGTTACTTGCGTTTATAGCATACGTTAAGCTACATATACTCTCCGGGTGCTGCTAAATGGGTAACACCAACGCAGCCTTGTATTTGCATAAAGGTATGTATACCTGTATCGCTTGTTGCATTGGAAGAAAATCTCTAGTTTAAATGATGAGCAAACAAGATGCAAAAGGTTTTCAAAGCCTATTCCACTGAATAAGTTTAAAATACAAACAATAGAAAAAAACTACACTACAAATAATAGAAAAAGCTACACACACTCTCCAAGTGCTGCTAAATGGTAACACCTTCGCAGCTTGTATTTTCATAAAGATACATGTATCTGTATAGCCTGTTGTATTGGAAGAGAATCTCCAATTGAGATGATGGACAAGCTACAAGAGGCAAATGGTTTTCAAATTCTATACCACAGCAGAAATTTAAAATAAGAATAATAGTAATTACAAACAATAGAAAAAGAAGATAAATAGCTGATTCTTTAGAACGGACAAGTTGCACTATAAGTGCGAGGGAACTTAGAGGAAATAAACAGTAAGGAAATAAAAAAAACATGAATGACATTTATAGACCAAGTACTGACATGAAAGAACACATATGTATGTTCCAACAAGGTGGTAATGTGTATACCAAATCACACATACAGATATATAATATATATATATAAATATATATATATATATATATATATATATATCATACATTTGTATATGTATATTACAGATGTATGCAAGAATTTCCTTGAAAACTGAGCTCTTTAGAAAAACTTCTTTTAATCTGATAAGAAAACTATTTTAACGATTATTAAAAACTGCTAAAAGAAAAAAATTAATTAATTCTTAAAAAAAAATAATTAATTCTTTAAAAATGAATTCCTTTTAAAAAGAAAAGAAACATTTTAAGGGTAAAAATCTGTTATGAACAAATAAATGTAGTTTATACTGTAATGATTTAAGGATTCTCAGAAAAAATCATCAAATTTCCATGCGAGAAAATTATTCATGTTTAAGACAAGTATATCCCAGTTTTAATAGATAATATAAAAAATGAATAGTAGCAAAATATGTTTTAATTTTAATATTTGTTTTCAAGATAATAATTCAGTAGAAAGCTAAAAGACTGAAGCAATTAAAATAGCCTTTTAATGCATCCTATGAATTTTATTAATGAATTTATTTAAGAATCTTACACAATAAAAACTCTGAAATAACTGCTATTTACAAAACATGCATAAAAAAAAGCATAAAATATTATAATTATTCAGATTCTAAATTTTGATATTTTATTACTTATGATATAAAGAAGTGTAATATATTTATTTGGCTTTAAACGAAATACCATTTTCTTAGAAATTCTATATTTAAACAAACCAACAAATATAATATAGAATGTTTTTTCAAAATGTTTACTCTTTTGTAATGTTTTTATTTTACAATTTATCGAATAAGTTCTATAATAAGAATTAAATTTTATAGCGAAGAATAAATCATAAGATAAAGGACTACATCAGACAAAAGAGTGGGTTTATCATTTTTAATATACAGTAATTTAAATGAACAATAAATGTCAACCTTTGTTAATGACTCATTGTTATTATTTAAAGAATTGTAATATTTTCGGAAGTTGCTGATTCTCATTGTATCAAAGTATGTTAATATCAAAATATTTTTAATGCTAAATAACATAAATAATGACTCTTTAATAATCTAATAATTATGTCCATATGCATATGTATGCATGCATATTTATATATACAGAGTCTGGTCACATTATTGTAATCCCATCATAATTTTGATCTTTTTGCGAATTTTCTAAAGAATTACTTGAAGGAGCAAGGAACATCGATATTCAATTTTTTTTAAATTTTAATAATAATCAAACGATAATTATAATCAACTAATAACGATTTTCTTATAATGAGAATGGATAATTTTTTAGCCATTTAAAAAATTGTTTTACTTTAATGAAAATAATTATTTTTCCAAAGTAAATTGTATCTTTTATCACATGACTGCCTAAAGTGAAGTTAAAATTACAGTTGTAAATATCAGAGAGTACAATTACTTTGCAGTGTATTTCTGTTACAATTACATTTACTTAACCTCTTTTTTCAGTATTTGAAGATTATTACATTTTTTTTTTTAAATGTCTTGCTTAACTGAAGATATTTGTAGCATAATCAGAATCACTAGTATAATTAACTTTCTCTACTATTAAACTTATTTTCAGATATTTTAGATTCTGATTCCGAGTTACAGCTCGAATAACAATAGATTAGCTGCATACAGTCAAGTCAGCCATTATTTTGAAATTAAAAAATAGATTACATAGATGTAATTAGTAATTGATTAGTAAAGTAGAAGAGAAAACTCTAAGGACTATAAGATAAAAGTTCTTCAGATTTACAAAACCTGTTAAAAAACAGAGCATCAATCAAAAGAGAAAATACAGTAGAAAAAAAGCTATCCTTTACTAGCTAAATGCATGACTAATTTAACATTAAAAGTAGAAATTATACTGGCCAAACAGTATAAGCAAAAGAGAAACAAGATCCCCGTACAGCGTACGGGAAAATAAGCAGGGTCTCACACAGAGTAAGTTATTTTGATAAAATAGGGAAGGGGTTAGAAGACAAGTTCTTCAATCATGTAAATGATTTATCACAGAATATTTTTTTTCAAAATATGCTATTTTTAAGTAGCTATATATCAAATTGTATTTAAACGTAGTTGTTTTTTGGTACAAGTGCTCTTAACACATTGTATGCGGGACACGTACTAGTACGTGTTTTGACGATTGATACTTCAGCACGGGTCAGGTACTAGTACTGGTTAATGTAACAACATTGTTTGTTTGTGGGTAAAAAAAATAACGGTATATACAGAAAAACGAAGCCAAATGTTCTTGTCTAATACATAGATTCTGGAAAAATTTAGACAAATAAAAACTAGTTTTTACATCAGTCGATGCGGAACCGCTGAAAGTTAATGTTGATTAAAAATATTAATTAAGATTTAATATTAACTTCTTATTTATGCTTACAAAAATAATATTATATATATATACATATATATATATATATACATATATATATGTATATGTATATATATATATATATATATATGTATATATATATGTATATATATGTATATATGTAATATATCAAAATGATTTAACTTTAATATTTCTTCAAAAACCTCCTCTCTTCCATTTTAATTCATCTAAATATCTTTATCAGCCTCTAAATGGTTTAATCAACGAAGTATTTTCCACTTAACATTCCTTTCTGTCATAAAACTGTAAACTTTCTGTCTATACAGCAGTTTCCCAGGTGTTGGCGGAACATGTTTTCGCGTTTTGCTGATATTGCAGTCAATTCGCTTATTAAGCTGTTTTTGTTGTGGGAAAATTCTTGTTGTCAGCGTTCTTGGGTGTACTTGTGTGAGAGCAGAGTGAACTCTGTGGCTTTTAATTGTATATTGTCCAGAAGGACAGATGTGTCGTGTTGCCGCTCTGAAATAAAGTTTTAAATTAGACTTCTGAGTTCTCTTGAATATGAGACCCGACTGCATCTTTGTACGTTATGAGTGCTAGCTGGTGATATTTCTCCTTGTGAAGGAGTTTTATAAAAAATGGATTACATATATATATATATATATATATATATATATATATATATATATATATATATATATATGTTTATATATTTCAATATAAAATACGAAAAGTTCAGCTGTAAGTTGATATTGCTGAAAAATGGTTCAAGTATTAACAAAATGATATTAAAAATTCCAAAAATTAAAATTTCCTTCTGCGTATTTAAAGATGGAAAGCCTAAACTAGTGAAAATTAATTTAAAGAACACATCTGTATTCAAAATATGTATTTAAGATGAAATCTGAGCATGCATTTTTAATAAAACACCCCTTCTCGTTCATTATATTTTTTATATGTTATTTGTAACAACATTATTTGAGTTAATTTAAAGGGTATAGTTAAAAAATGATTAAGCTGTTGAAAATTGAGCTTCCAAGTTTCTTGTTACTTAAGAAATACTAGAGTTTACTTATAAAATAAGATTTTGTTTGCTGCTTTGGTCATTTTAGAAAACTGGTATTCAATCTCACATTAAAAAAGTAATTTAAGAGAGCTTTACATATTGTGTTTATTCTGTAAATGTTAACAGTTGATTATTTTGAAAAGGAAATTAGAGGTTTAAATTTCCCTTTAAATTCCATATTCTATTCTTTTAAGTTAAGATTTAAAGTAGCTTGTCATTTTAAAGCTATAATTCATAATTCTACTTTTTAAGTTCGAGGAAAGATTGATTCTTATAAGCTATTATTGTATGTTTCTTAGTATTTCTCTTAAGTTGATTACTAAAAGGGGGAAATTCACTGTCCATTATTCTGTTAAACATAACAATGTTAAATTTTTCTTAGAAATTTGAGATTGCTTGTTATTTTAAAGCTATTTTGAAAAAGCGTAATATTTAATTTCTTGGAAATATTAATTTATAAGGTCTACAGTTATTAATTTTTTCTTAATTCAACAACTGTTTATGTGTGTAGTCATGCCTTTTTAAGTATATATTGAGGAAAATATTTCTCTACTAAGTAATTAGCATTATAAAGTTTAATTTTATAACCCGGATCTCCTTAATTATATATTTTCTTTTTCAAATTAGCTAAATTGAAAAGGTTAGATGTTAGAAATGCTAACTTTAAGTGTCATCAGTAAATTAACATTACAAAGGGGTATAGGGTAGTAAGTCAAATATATTTATAACTAATGTTAAGTCCCAAAACCATTGATTTTAATGTATCATGATTTAAATATCCAATGAAGACTACGTGCGTATATTAAACTATACACAATATTTTAGTTTTATTACATGATGCTCATTCAGAATTATTATTTGCTATACTTAGCTTAGTTATACTTAGCTTTGAATTTAAGATTAAGTTAATATGAGTGGAGCTAGTGTACTGCTATATGACAGCTATCTAAGAGATATAATCGGTTACATTGAAATATTTTTTGTAATTATTTTTTTATATACCAAATTTTTCTTGATAATTTTTTGTTTTCCGTATCAGGAAGTGATAAACAACATACGATCAAAAATATTCTCTGCAAAATTTGCTTCTTACTTTTCCTCTTTAAAATGGACTTAAGTGCTAATATCTGTCATATTGAAATTTTATGTTATTTAGAATACAGATTAGACTCTGGAAAGAAAGCAAAATTATACGACAGAACACAATTATACTAAAAAAAAATTCTAAATTTTTATATTCCTACATTCACTCAATCCTATATCTGAATGTTTAATCCTACATTTATAATTTCAACAACCTAAGCCTAAGAAATCTTGTGCTACAGATAAGTTGCAAAACTAAAATGTCCTTTTGGGTATTAAAAGATGTGAAGCCTAAACTATTGAAAATTAATTTAAAGAACACATCTATATTCAAAATATGGATTTAAGATGAAATCTGAGCGTGAATTTTTAATAAAACACTCCTTCTAGTGCATTATATTTTTTATATGTTATTGTAACAATATTATTTGAGTTAATTTAAAGGGTATAGTTAAAAAAATAATTAAGCTCTTGAAAATTGAGTTTCCAAGTCTCTTGTTACTCTAGAAGTACCTAAGTGTCCTTATACCTTAAGATTTTGTTTGCTGCTTTGGTCATTTTAGAAAACTAGTATTTAATCTCATATAAAAAATAATTTAAGAGAGCTTTACATATTGTATTTATTTTGTAAATGTTAACAGTTGATTATTTTGAAAAGAAAATTAGAGGTTTATTTTTTCCTTAAAATTCACAACTTTATTTTTTAAGTTCAGATTTAAAGTAGCTTCTAATTTTAAATCTATTATTTATAATTCTAGTTTTTAAGTTCGAGAAAATATTAATTCATATAAGCTTCAATTATTGTATATTTCTTAGTATTTCTCTGAAGTTTATTACTAAAAGATAATTGCATTAATTTATATAAATTTTTATGGAGCTATTACAGTATGTATCACAAACAAAAAAAATAGATTGAAATAATGTATTATTAGTTCATTATGACTTAATGAATTAATCTTCACTAAGAATGATTGTTAATTTTTAGTACATTTTTTTAAATTGCATCCATGCGTATAAAATTTTATTTAGATATTACTGTATATATCACAAGTATAAAAATAATAGATTTAAATAATGTATTGTTAGTTTACTAATCACTTAACGAATTAATCTTCACTAAGAATGAATATTAAATTTGGGTACAATTTTTTTTAATTGCAATAATAATTTAAGAGAGCTTCACATATTCTGTTTATTCGGTAACAGCTGATTATTTTGAAAATGAGCTTAGTTGTTTACGTTTCCCCTAAAATTCCATATTTTATTTTTTTTAAGTTGAGATTTAAAGTGGTTTGTAATTTTAAAGTTATTATTTATAATTTTCGCTTTTAAGTTCGAAGTAATATTAACTGTTATAAGCTTCAGTTATTGTATATTTTTTAGTATTTCCCTGAAGTTTATTACTAAAAGATAATTGCATTCATTTGTATAAATTTTTATTGAAGTATTACTGTATGTATCACAAACAAAAAAGAATAGATTGAAATAATATATTATTAGTTCATTAATGACTTAATGAATTAATCTTCACTAAGAATGATTGTTAATTTTTAGTACATTTTTTCAATGGCATTCATTTGTGTAAAATTTTATGTAGATATTACTGTATATATCACAAGCATAAAAGGAATAGATTGAAATAATGTATTGTTACTTTACTAATCACTTAACGAATTAATATTCCCTAAGAATGATTATTAAATTTGGGTACATTTTTTTAATTGCAATAATAATGTAAGAGAGCTTCAAATATTATGTTTATTCTATAAATGCTACTACTTGATTATTTTGAAAATGAGGAATTAATCATTCTTTTAATCTTCAGTTATTAGATATTTGTTAGTATTTCTCTGAAGTTGACAAATAAAAGATAATTGCATTCATTTGTATAAATTTTTATCGAGGTATTACTGTATGTATCACAAACAAAAAAAAAGAATAGATTGAAATATTATATCACTTCATTAATGACTTAACGAATTAATCTTCACAAAGAATGATTGTTAATTTTTAGTACATTTTTTAAATTGCATTCATTTGTATAAAATTTTATTTAGATATTACTGTATATATCACAAGCATAAAAAGAATAGATTGAAATAATGTATTGTTAGTTTACTGATCACTTAACGAATTAATCTTCACTAAGAATGATTATTAAATTTGGGATTAAATTTTTTTTAATTGCAATAATAATTTAAGAGATCTTTACATATTGTGTTTATTCTGTAAATGCTAACAATTGATTATTTTGAAAATGAGAATAGAGGTTTATGTTTTCCATAAAATTCCAAATTTTACTTTTTAATTTAAGATATACTATAGCTTGCCATTTTAAAGCTATTATTTATAATTCTAGTTTTTAAATTCGAGGAAATATTAATTCTTATAAGCTTCAATTATTGTATATTTCTTAGCATTTCTCTGATGTTGATTACTAAAAGATAATTGCATTTATTTGTATAAATTTTCATTGAGGTATTACCGTGTGTATCACAAACAAAAAAGAATAGTTTGGAATAATATATTATTAGTTCATTAATGACTTAACGAATTAATCTTCACTAAGAATGATTGTCAATTTTGAGTATATTTTTTAATTGCATTCATCTGTATAAAAGTTTATTTAGATATTACTGTATATATCACAACATAAAAAGAATTGATTGAAATAATGCATTGTTACTTTACTAATCACTTAACGAATTAATCTTCACTAAGAATGATTATTAAATTTGGGTTCAA
>JAGEOH010000551.1:37500-39218 GCA_032207245.1 Pardosa pseudoannulata
AACTTTCGCTACTATCATTTACAGATAATTCAGTTTCTGATTCCGAGTCACAGTTCTATTCACAAGAAATTAGCTCAATACGCTCTGAATTATCCCCTATTTAAAAGTAAAAATATATTATTCAACTCTTACATCAATAAAATTATCAGGCGGTTAGTAAACTATCACCAGAAAGCTAATCACTGAAAGATAACTATTCGTCTTCTGATACAAAACATGCAACCTCGCTTTTGAACCAATCAGAGTAGGAAATACAATAAACTGTAAACTATCGTTTAGTGGATATCTATACGAATAATTTGTTACTAAAATTGGAAAAAATACGGCCGAAACAGTGCAAGCGAAATAGAAATCAGATTGTCCGTACGCTATACGGGCAAATCAGTAAAGGCCCGAAAGCTGTGCCCGTAAGGCGTGCGGGCAAAAACAGGGATAGGGTTAAGTTTTGTTTTATCGTCTGACAGATAGGAAAATATACCACATTTAATTAATAAAATATGATATCACATTCATAATTTAATAATTTTTTTATAATGAAATTTCATTTAAGTTAATAATTTACTAATTTTTTTTTTCTGAATGAATTCTAATAATAATTTAAATGAGTAAAATTGTCTCATAAACAAACTGTACTGTACATCCAAATGTTCTTATATAAACACTAAATATATTAATTTAGCATTTATAATCTCACAGATAGAAAAATATACCACATTTAATTAATAAAATAAAGTATCAAATTCGTAAGTTAAGAATTTATTTGTAATGAAACTACACTTAAGTTAATAATTGACTAAAACTTGTTTTTTCTGAATCAATTCTAATAGTTTGAATGAGTAAAATTATCTCATAAACTAACTCTACTGTACATCCAAATGTTCTTATAAAATTACTCTATATATTATGGAATTACCATTTCCGTTTTTTCTATAATATATTGAGTTATTCCACAATATATTAAATTATCGTTTATCATCATTTCAGAGAGAAAAATATAACACATTTAATCAGTAAAATAAGATATCACATTCATAATTTAAGAATGTATTTATAATGAAATTGCAAGTAAGTTAATAATTTATTAAAACTTGATTTTCCTGAATGAATTCTAATAATATTTTGACTAAGTAAAATTATCTGATTGACTGAACTATATATCCAAATGTTCTTGCGTAATTACTGAATATATTATAGAATAAACATTTCGGATACAATCTTATCATGAAGTCGGCCATCTATAACAATATATATGTTTCTATATAATGCAGTGCTCAGAGCAAATTCAAAGTCTAATGAGCGGTACTTTCACAGATGTACGAAACCGAAATTACTACTGAGTAAAATTTAGTTTCACTTGAGCAATTTTAACTATATTGGGGTATAATATCACATTCTGCAAACAGTAATTATGATTTATATATGATTAAATGAGTAACATATTTTTGAATATTCAAAATTACTACTTAAATTTGAGTAAACTGAATAGCATAACTATATACCCTATACAATTTTAGCCTAAATTTTCTGTCCTAGAATTTATGAAGCGATTGGACCTGGAGTGGATAGGGGAATCAATATTTGATTCTTGATGAGATAGGGTAAGCAAAATTCAAAGAGCGTAAAGTTTACGTCCTCCTAAACTATAGGTCCGATTTTAAAATAAATTGGTACAAATATGCTTCATATGACAGCAAAAAATACTGTAGTCTTTAAAATGT
>JAGEOH010000552.1:0-39120 GCA_032207245.1 Pardosa pseudoannulata
TTACTATATACATATATATATAAATATATTATATATATATATAATATAATATATATATATATGTATATATATATGTATATATATATGTATATATATATGTATATATATATGTATATATATATATACCCACACAACCACATAGAGCTTATAGCCGTCTAATAGAGATCGAAATTCATCTATGACATCCAGGACGTGCTATAGAACTCTATAAGATTAAAAAAATAGATGTCTAATGGTCGTGTGTGATTTCGACGTCTGTTAGATATCTAAGACGTGTTATGTACATCTATAAGTCCTCCAGGTTTCGACTTTTAATAGACGTAGCCTGTATCAGTTCATATTTTGATATAGACGTCTTATAGAGCTCTTTTAGATCACCTCCTCCCAAAGCGCCATCTATAGTCTGGTGAACAAACTACTACGCTGTATATTATTATTGAGTGTGGAGCGTCATCTTCATTTGTTTATAAATTCCTGTAAGTACTAAATAATAATTCCCATTGTAAATTACACACAAATTATATTGTATTTCCTTATACTGCCTCTATCTAGAGTTGTCTTTAATATATTATTATGTCTGTTAGAATATTTTCTTATAGTTTCTTTTTTATAGATTTAGAAAAATTTAAAATGCTTCTAGAAGTATACTATGAATTTTTTCTAATAGACATATTTCATAGTTTTTAAAAGTCATCAGATGTGTCAGAATATTTAGCAGATTTTATTGTTGAAATTAATAAATTTATTCAAAGTGGTATGAAATTGAATGTTTTATAATTGAATAGACTTTCAAGTCAATAAAAATTGACTTGAAAGCTTTTGATTGTGATGTTTACAACAGCTAGTTGATAAAGTATTTGAATCCACAAAATTTTTCAGACACGAATGAAACAGTTTTTGTTAATAGTTTTAAATTAAAGGAAGAACACACTAAATGGTCTGGTGAACTTAACACACAAGAAGAGTACTAAATTTTAATTTTAAGAAACAAATATTACACTTCTAAATTAAATAATGTGCAAATTTTATGATTGTTCTAGAATAGATATAAAAAGTTTTGTAGTAAATCAAGGTGCCAAATATGCTATAAGCAAAGTGTTTTAAAAGTCTTTCAAATTTTATATATAATAAATAAAACTTTAAATTGATGCTTGTGTTTCTTCGATTATGTTTGATATTTTTCAGTTAAAGTGAAAAGATCAGTTTTTTCATTGGGATTCAACCTTGACCCAGCTAGCTGAAATCCTTTTTTGTTTTATTTATCCAGAGGAATTCTATTTACTTTTAAAGAAAGGACTAGTCGACAAGGGAAGAAATTCAAATGATAGAAGAAATTTTAAACTAAATATCAACACTAAAGAACTGTAGGTTAGTATATTTGTGTACTCTGATAAGTATTAGAATGTTGTGAATTATAGTCTGGTAAATATATTGTATTGTTAGTAGCAAGTGTTTGTTGTATAATTTACATTTTAATTTACTTTAATTATAATGTTTCCATTTGTATCAATGAATTATTTCATAATTTGTTTGCTTTGATTTTTCTCATATTTTCAGCACTATTTAGGTTGTATGTTGTCTGAATTCATATTTATATTCTACATATAAATTGTTTTTATTATTAAGTACTTTCCAGACCAGTGGCATAAGCCTCAGTGACTTGGTATGACAATTATGTTATCAAAAATGTCAAATGAATTGGCAGCAAAATTTAGCTGGTTGAGGGCAAAAGAAAATGATGTTCTACTTTTATTAAAATCTAAAATTGTATCAATTAAATTATAGTTTTTATTTATTTAGCACTTGTATTTCTGTATAATAATTATTAATAATAAATTAATTACTTGTAGTTGTATATCTAGGAATAGTCATACCACTGTTATGTGTATATATCAAGAGAAATGATTTGAAGGTACAAATGTACTTTACCAACCAAAAGTTTGGTACTTTTTTAAAGATTTATATATAATTGTGTGTTTATATGTATGTGTGTGTGTGTGTGTTTATAGGCACATGGTTTTGGTTATTTCTCTCTCTCTCTCTCTCTCTCTCTCTCTCTATATATATATATATATATATATATATATATATATATATATATATATATATATATATAGATAGATAGATAGATAGATAGATATAGGCACATGGTCATTGTGTGTGTGCATATATGGGTATTGTGGGATATGTGTGGATATTTTGGGTATTATGTGAGTGCAATATTTTATTTATATTAAATATGTGCATGTAAAAGCATATATTTAATATAAATATGAACCATTCTTATAAAATATAAAAAAATATTAAGGTAAACCTAGCAATATTTTCTAAAAAAAGAAAATTATTTATTATATTTTAGGTGCAGGTGGGTGAAATGTGTTATGGAAGCATCTGACGAACCAAGAAATTGAAGGCATTGTTAAAGGCTGGTGTAAAAATTGTTAAAATATTTTGTATTCAATAAAGAATTTTAGTAAAATATTTATACTTTTTTGCAATAGTAAAAATATTTTTTTTTTTTTTTTTTTTTTTTTTTTTTTTTTTTTTGTTAAAAACAGAAAGATATGATCTGTATTCAAACAGTATGCAGTTGCAGTTTTGGGTTTTTGGCATGACAGAACATCAAAAACTGGTTTGAACTGTCAAAAACTTATGACAAATAATATCATATTTTAGATATCACATTACCTTTAAAGAGAGAAATTTATTTTCAAGCAAATATAAATGGTATTTTAATATTCAAATTAATTTTCAGTTTTAAAATGTATATTCATTAATTAGAACAATTAAGTTAAAAAAACTCATCTGGAAAATCTAATATTTTTTATGCTTCAGTTACTATAATTATATTACTTAAATTTATTGTAAATAATTTTTTCATAAAATTAGTACAGGAACTATGTTAAAGATCACTATTCAAATTTAAATCAACTAAGGGAATTTCCATTATAGACCTTTTTTTATTGTTGATAAAGCATTAATTTTTAAATATTTACTTTTATGCTTTGAGATTCTTGTTGAAAAACAGATGGTTTATGATGATTTGTTATGATGATGCAGATAAAACTGATAGACTAAAATAATGTTTACCAGTGTACTTGGTATTGAAAAAAGGAAATTTACAATCAAGGAAACAGCAAATTAGGTCAGTATTGGGTAGATGTCAAAGTTGAATGCATTACAGAAGCTAAATTTTTTTCCCAAATGCTTCTAATTGTACCCCACAAGGTACCACAAATTTGTAACGAGGTTTTATAATAATAAAGAATGCATAAAGAAATCAGAAGGAAGTGTAGCTACTTTAAAATAAGTTTATGATGTTGTATAATATATTTTTGAGTTTTTCTAGTAGAATATTTAAAAATTATTCTAAATATTTAAGTGCTATATGACTCTTTGTATTTTACTGATCTTTAAAAGCAGAAGAAACAAGAAAAATCACAAATAATTGAAGTAAAAGATAGGAAAGGGCTATCAAATGAGATAAAAATGTTACAAGCATAAAATTCAAATAAAAACAAATAGTTAGCTAAAATAGAATAATTTGAGAAGTTAAAATGTTTATCATTTGGTTTAATGTTTTAATTCTTACTTATGTCTATCTGCAAAAGGGAAGTAAAAAAAATCTTAGTTTAATAATAAATTAGTACATATATTTTGTTGGACTTTATTAATTGAAAAATTTATTAACTTTTTAATAAATAAAAGCATATATTAAGATAATTTAGGTAAAGTAAAGAAAAGCATGAGTTTTTACTCTCAAAATTTTTTTAATATTTTTTAGATGAGCTTTATAAGTTTATTTAATTCAGTATTCAAATTTCTTTCTGAAAGTTAATTAAATTTATTTTTAAACTAAGTAGATATGCATTATATTATGTGTTATCCCAATTATCTGCTATCCCAATATTTGATGTGCTTTTAAAAGCTTCCAATTCATTTATGCTAAAATGGCCATCGTTAAACTGTTGAATTAGATAAAAATTATGTATTCTTTATACATTTATAATACATATGTATATTTGCTTTTAATAATAAGCTTGATTTATTTTTAACAATTTGCATTGGACTAGGACACTTAGGCGAAAATAACTGCTAGAGTGATTTAAAAAGTAAATTTATGGAAGTATAATAAAATGTATAATAAAATAAAGGTATATATATTATTTTAGTAATAATCGGGATGCAAACTCAAATTTTCGGGGGGCGAAACAGTTAAAACTTTCTAGGTTTCCATTACAGTTCTTTTCATGATACAAAACAAACACACACATATATATGTAAATATACATGTGTTTATGGTTTGTATCACAAAGAAAACTGCAATTGAAGCTTGGAGAAATATTTAGTTTTTTGCCTCGAAAAAATCGAAGAATATTATGAGTTAGCACCCTGATTATTACCTTAATATAAATACCGTAATTTTTTATACATTTTGTTATACTTCTGTAAATTTACTTTTATTTTTAAAATCACCGTAGCAGTTATTTTTGCGTAAGTGTTCTAATAGACTGCAAATTATTCAAATTAAATTAAGCTAATTTATTAAGAACAAATAAACAACGTTTTGCAGGGGAATAGCACGTCCTTTTAAGATCTAAAAACATCTAAATCGCGTACCCTCCAAGTCGAAATTGTCGCTCTTATAGACGTGCTATAGAGCGGCGCGTGGATTTCATCGACGTCTTATAGATCTCAAGGAGAGCACACCTCGGAACTCCTATAGAGCTCCATAAGACGCGATCTCGATATTTTTCGACGTCTTATAGAGGAAGGCGTTTTTATGAGGTGACGTATTATAGACGTCTGATAGAGATCGGTGTGTTGTTTGGGTATATATATATATATATATATATATATATATATATATATATATATATATATATATATATATATATTAAAATATATATATATATATAAATATGTATGTATGTATATGTGTAATACATATGAATGTGAAACATTGAATGCAAATATTAATTTGTATTATTAAACCATTTAATACAATAAAATAAGTCATCTTCCAATTCACTCATACAGTTTATTTGTGGTTTTATTTAACTTTCTCTCTTAAATAATTTTAATCTTATGTGCTTCCTTCCCAACAAAAATTACTCATGTAGCTTTCCCGTTCCCCCTCAAAAAATAATAATAATGGCTATACCACCCAATTAAAAGGTAGCAAAAATATATTAATTTTTATGCAGACTTAAATTGGCATTATCTATTACATTTTTCTTCACACACATCATTTTCAAAGCAAACTTTCTAAAGCACTACGGATAAATATGTCTTTCATTAATAAAAGAAACAAAGAATTGCCTTCATATCTAATTTTGCGTATGTATTCAGCAATAAATATGTAATTCATAATGAAGTACCATTCCCCCTTTTTGTAATAAATAAACATTTTTAAATGTAACTAAATCCTTTGCTGGTATGTCGACAAACTAAAGCAGACAAGTATAATAAAATGAAGTGATGGCTGGATTTTGCGCCGAGTAAACTCGCGCATGCGTAGAGTTATTTTGTTATCCATGGTTGCTAGATGCTAGTCGAAGCTGTTACTCATTTACCACCACCCGAGGGGCACGTGTAACGTATGTTATGGACGCGAATAACATTACTCCCTGTTGAGTTCTCGTAATATAAAAGCAAGGACTAAGCAGAAGATCTCCAAGCTTGGCATATCACCTCCAGATGTATTATTTGAGGACTTGGAGGATATTCCAACCCACAAACATATTTTTACGAACCCCAGTTGCTATTATTGAACACAGCGGAACTTAGGCCGCATCGAGTCTCAATTCCATACCCCAAGAGACCACCGCGTTAGTTAACTTAGTCATAAACGTTAGTTAGTTTTTAATGAGTAGATCACTTATTTTGTTTTTAATGCTATTTAAAATAATTAAGAAATAAATGAATTTTGTTATAAATTTGATATAAATTTTGTTTTTGCAAAAAATGAAGGAACACTTTCAAGTTTATCGCTGAAACCTCACTATCCTTTAATACTATAACATTTACTTGTAACATTTTAAGTTATGTTTAGAGTATGTTTATATAAGAAAGTAAAAATGAAATAAAAGCTGCTTGGATATTCCAGAAAATGAATTCTAGATTTATACATAAAACTGTAATTCATTTTGTGGAATATTGACACAAACTTAATTTAAACCTCAAATATTTTTATCAGATTTTCTTTCTATACTGAATTATTTTTCAATTGTTCTAACTTTGCATTTAAAAGTGTAATATACGTGTCAAAATACAATATAAATGTGTTAGCCGAGGTGTAATCTTTATAATAAATAGTAAAAATGAATGCTCATTTCATGAGTCTACTCCTTACATAGCTAGGATGGATTGAACCCCTTCCATCACTCTCTAATGCACGACACTTGTTATATATTCATTTCAATCTTTAGCACACACTCATATTTAACACTAAACATTTCATTTCTGTAAAAATTCTTCTTAACTTGTAAAATATAATTTATAGGAATAACTATCTGGTGACCATTATTCATCAGTTATGTTGTGAAAAGATTACTATATAAATAATAAAAATTAATGCAATGTTCATTCTGAAATATTTTCAATATTACATCTATTTTATTCAATGTACTTAGTAACTTTAGTAGGAATTACAAATCTAAAACTTCACACGTCGTCCTGCTCCCTATCATTATATCGAATTAAACTTGTTCTTGTATTTCGATTGAAGTGTAACACAGAATGTTCCAGTTATCTGTGACAAAACTTACTGTTATATTTAAACTCAAATTTTAAGAATTTTTTCTCTTCCTTCAAGAATAGGTTAAAAGATTAAATACAGTAATTCGAGGTTTCAATCAGGTTGCAAGGCCTTTTTAATTTAAAATGGTAGGAGGTGTTCAGGATATTAAATGGATCTATAACCATAGTAAAATGGATTTACACTGTGTCTTCCAGTAAAATAAGTTGTTAATCCCACCCCTTAATTTTCCATAAATAGAAAGTTGCAAGCTTATTTCAACCTGTAATTACAGTGATTGATCTTTTAATTCATGCTGTGAAGAAGAAGAAAAAAATCTTTCGCATTCTTTCAATAGACATTTTTTAAGCTTAAAATTTGAAACATTACATTCCTTATCTCACGTGATCAGGCATATAACCACACAATATATTTAAAAATTTGCTGAATTTAGGCCAAATTACAACTTGATTTATTTAGCAGTAAAGTTATTTTAGTAGACAATAATGCTAAGTTTAACACAAACAAAAATGTGAAAAAGAATGTATAAATCAAAATTGTAATTTCTACTTTAAAATTATTTTATATTTTATATGAGATTTGATTTATCATCTTGATTATAATTTTATACATATTCATATTCATAGTAAAATATTTTGTAAATAACTGTTAAAGTTAAACAAATACCAAAGAAAATAAACTTTAATACAAGCAGGGAACAAAAACTTGTTTCATGTGAAATATTTGATCTCTTTTCAAAACAAAATATTTTGAGGATCTTTTGTTTACAAACAGATTTTAACTATATTCTGTTATTCTATGTATCTTTTTGTTTTCAATGTAAGAAAATATAATAAAAAATTATCCATGCAAATAAATTTTATGTTCTTTAGAATGTTTTTAGTAGCACTTTTATAGTATCGATAAGGGGTTCATGAGATAAAAACATGCTATATATTTTGTTTAGAAAAACTATTAACTTTAAAAATGTTTAGAAAATTCAACACTTTTATATTTTTAAATAGTCAGTTTCATTTATTTCTAGGATAATATTTGCATTACTACTTCTCAACCACCATACCTGGTTCCAAGGTAAGTCTGTTTCAGTCAGGTTCTTTTATCTTGATCTGTCTATACCTATACCTCCTTCTGTTGACTTCAGTTTTTCTCAGCCAATGTTCCACATTATCGAGCCTTCTCATATGTAGGGTACATTTTTTTTTCTTTCCAATGGACTTAATTAAAGTTATTTTCTTGACTGAGTTTCTATCACTGTACTGGTATATATATCCAAACTATCTTAACAGTGAATCTTTATTAACTGTAACCTAAATTATTTTCTCTAAAATTCTGCTGTAGTTTAAGGTTGAAACATATTCTTCCTATTCCATTTTTCTTACCTGCTCGAAAAATTCTTCTGAAAATTATTTGCTTAAAGAATCTTTGACCCTAAAGTTGTTTTCGTAAATTATAACAATTGTAAATCCTATTAATCAAAATATACTAGTGTAAATAAAAAAAGGTATACTGGTAATTATTAATTTTGTATTTGTATATACTGTAAGAACATATGTTGATGCTGGATCATTCCATGTCAGTTAAAGCAAAGTACAATACCTACTAAGAATTTAATGAAAGTTGGTATATTTATTTCCATGTTATAGTATAGATTTATATAAAGAGATTAAAAAAGATTAAAATTAAAACATGAAAAAATTAGTCATTTCTCAACTCTGGATTCAAAGCATGCAAATTTATTTTAAATTTATAGTTTTTTCTTTAAAATTTCTGATATACCTGTAGTAAAATCTTATTTACCACAGGTATATTTTGAGCAAATTTTAAAATTCAATTTTAAAAAGAAAAAAAATTCTACCACAAGACAAAATTTACTAATTTAAATTTTTAGGGATTTTAACTTATTAAAAATTGTTAAACACAGATTCCCATCTAATAATCTGAAAATTTATCTCAAATGTCATAGTTCTTATTCAACAATTTATATTCCTACAGTAACAATGAAAACATTAAAGCTAAGATTTTAAATAAATATAGTTATTATGTTTGGACTATGGATTGGATCTTACAATTTTAAAGCTTAATTATGTTTAGAGTTACTTAATAATGTAATATTCATTTTTACCTTCTTTATACATTATTTTTTAAAAATTTAGTTTTATTTAAATTAACTATTAAATCATTATTCTTCTGAGCATGCTTTAAATTTAATTATAAAATTAAAGCAATTAAAATGTTTGGACTATATTCTTACTAAGAAGAAGCAGAACACCTTGAGTTGGTTTAATTAACATTAACAGTAATACTTTTCAGAATTTTTTTTTATTTAACATTTTCTAAAGCAAGTGCAGACACATATAAAATCTGTATGTGTGTGTATATATTTTTAAATATACACATACGCATATGTGAGTGATTAAACAAAATCACATTTTTTTCTGTCATCAGTTAGGGTATTAGTTATAGCCATCACAGGGGGATTCAGATAGGACTCCCATATAACAGTTAATTTCTAATATACTTACTTGAAAATTATTTAGTGTGTAGTTGAACTGCATTTGTTTTCATTTGGTGCATTTATTTTAATTCATTTTAAAGAATAACTGTTGTGATTACCGAAAATAAAATATAATTTATGTTGATTTTTCTGGCTGGTACAATAGAGCTTGTTATCAGCAAAAGACATAATTATTAATGTATAATAATTAAAATTTCTTCCTGGTGAAAAAAATTTTATTCATGTTCAAGAAATACATTTATGTCATAAAAGCCTTAAAAAATGAACAAAATTATTTATTCTAATACAGCAGTGGGGATATCTGGAACATCACAAATTTCGATTCTGAATTCTGACCTGAATTTTTGCTACTAAAATTCCTCAATTTACAATGAAAATGACTCAAACCTGTCAAATGAGCATTAGAGATGACCTTAAACAAGTTCTTGTCCATCTAGCCTGCTCACAGAGCATTAGAACATTTTTCTCTTTAATTTTATACTCCTATTATAACTTCTTTTAGTTGAATAAACTTCTTGCATTCATTTCTTTCCATTATGTTGTAGATACACATTTATTCCTGCAAGAATTAATATTTGATATACACAAATATGCAAAGTAAAGAAATTTTTTATTGTTTGTCACAATCAGTGATAGAAAAATGCTATGTTTGCACTTAGCCCGGAATTATATTTTAACAGGTTTTATTATCAAAACACAGTACTTTGACAAAAACTAAACAATTTTTTCAAAGCAAGAACAATATAAAAATATTTTTAAATGAGTAGAAAAGTTCATTTTAAGATGAATCGAAAAAAAGGATGTTTTAAAGATATTTAGTCTAAAGGTACACATCCCTCTTGAATTGAGAGAATACATTATAATGGATGCACAAATTCTAAAATAAATGCCAAAAGACATTAACTTAAGATGCACATTATTTTTTATATCATAACAATTGAATTTCTTATAAATTTTTCAGGAACAACTGCTACTGAAAGTGCTGAATGTTGTCATTTTTTTTTCAAATAGTAGATAATGTCTAAAATTTATCAAAGATATAGAATATTCTAGTGTCATAGACTTCATTTAGTGGTGGGCTTTCGAGTGAAAGACCTTCAGACAGATAAATTTTTATATGTAATGTACCAGACATTTTTTCAAATTACACTAAAAATGAATATCATGTTGTAATTTAAGAAATAAATGGTATAAGTGTGAAAATAGATACAAATACTTAAAACTAGATGATACATTAATATATGTTAAGTATTTATGTTATGTATTTCATGCGTATGCAATTTTAACATAAATATAAACTATGGAATCAATTTATCACTCTTAAACTATACTGATGATTTACGTTAAATTTTGAAAAAAAAATTTTTTAATCTCTAGTCTTTTGAGATACTGATCAAGGTGTTAGATCTGACATTATGGTTAGTTATGAAGTGATGTAGATAGTGATTGTTGCATGTTATATACATGTGTTTCTCATCTTGATTTTATTTTTAATGGGAATACTTTTGAGGTATATAATACTTGTTTTAAACACAGAATTGTAATCATAATAATTTAGGCTATTGATTTCTTTAAACACAAACTTGTTACCTATACTTAGTAGAAAACCCATAGACAAAACCATATGACATGCAATGAAATTCGTCACCTGCCCAGGGCTAACATATTTAAGAATTCTCAAAATTTTAATAGAATAAATAAATTTTATTATACATCGATAAGAAGGAAATTTTAAAAAATAGTCTGGCTTAAATGAAATTTATTTACAATTAATTCTATCATTTATATTTTTCATTGTAATAGCATCATTTTTCTTATTTTAGTTATCGAATACGATAATTGAGTGTGTTTTCTACTGATCCAAAAATTCTAGGTAATTATAATAAAATTTTTATAAGATAAGAAAAATTTCTCATGTTTTGCCATTGTTTTACGTTATTCCAGATGGCCTCTTGTCAGAAGACTCCTCCAAAAGGAAACATTTTCTTTTGCGACGAGTGCAGTATCTGTTTTAAGAAAGAGCTAAATTATAAGGAGCATTTAAAGAGCAAAAAAAGATCCACATAATGAATATGTTGAAGAATGTTGAAGCAGAGTATGATTCTTTCGATTATGAAAAATATGGGTTACCAGAGATGGACATCCATGGCTGAGGACAAAAAGAAGTTAACATAGGGACTCTAGAAAAAGCTGAAGAAAAACAAGATACAGAATGTGAAAAAAAGTTAGAGCAGTGTATCAATAAACTGGAGACTCTGAGTTCTCCTTCAACAGAAGTTCTTTCTAAGTGTAAGGAAATGGAAAGACAAATTGACAAATTGATATCAGACTGCAATAGAATGGTTGCAATCAAATATAAGAAAGGAGGAAAAGGGTATCTTATTTTTTGTACTGATTGCAATGCGGATTTTGAAGATCCCGATTTAGCTGAAGAGCATTTTCAGCAGCATGAATATGAGATGTTGAAAGGAGCTTTAAAAGAAGAAATTAAGCCTAAAAAGAAAGATTAGATGTAACATGAATTGAAAGAATTTCAGAATATGCATTCTGTGAAATAAGGAGAGAAACTTTTTTTCTAAATGATGTAGTAAATTTTGAAATATTATAACGGTCATTCTTCCATAAAAATTTTCATTCAATTTGTATTGGATTAATAAACACCTTTAAAAGAATATTAGTGGAAAATTATACTAGTGAATGAACTGTATAATAAGCTTGTGTTGGTGTACGGTATTTATAAATATTTCCCATAATTCATAACTACACTTTTAGCCTAGAACCCTATCCTTACATTTCAGATATTTTGTAATTATAGTAATACACTATTAAGAGCTAAATAATTGGTAATGATATATTATAATAATAAAGGATGATGTTTAATTTATAATATATTTGTACTTTGAAAAATGTTTTCAGTAATATAATCCTATTCTTTATAAGATTTGGAAATCAATTAATTCTTGTAATCATTTGAAACACTTTTAATGTCCTAGAATACTAATTGAATTCGGACATTTAGTAATAAAACAATAAAATATTATATATTTGGATTTTAGAAGATGAATTCTGTATGTACTACATGTTGAGAAACTGTACTTTAGTATAGTTGGTGAACACCTCTCATGGAAAGTATTAGAATTTTATTTTGTCTGAGGATAAAGTGACAACTTTAACATGGTTCATAAGAGTATCAAAATTAGCTCTTTATCAATGTGTTTCAAACCTTAGGAGGTATTTCTTAAAAGAATTAAGAAAACGTAAATATGGGATTGAAGATATAATATGGCCCCACATGAAAATTAAAACCAAAATATAATACAAACATCTACCACAAATATACTGCTCTTTTATTCATCATCAAGAGCTCAATAAACACAAATAGTGTTTTCATTATTAATATCCTATTTGTGAACAATAAAAATGGTTCAAAACCTTATTTAAGGGTTACCAAAAATTCTTACAATCTGTTTCACAATTTAAGACTTTAATTATAGGTACTTATTAAAGCTATAGTGGACAAAGCTTATACTACCTAACATTTTTGACACTCTATGTTTAAGCCATATTTTTATTTCTTTTCCAGTTCAGTACAGTGCATATCTATGAAGCAAAATTTTGAGGTCTATTGAACAGTATATACTATTCACACATTTCTGGAATGTTTTATAACACTTAAAAACCACTAGATAACCTTATCAAACAAGGAGCTTGAAAATAATATAGTCTAATAGCCTCAAATATCCACATGTACTTGTGAACTGCATGATTTTCCCATACTAATATATAATTGTACAATGTCATCCAAATCTGTAGAATTTATGGTAAGATTCAGATGACCATAAGCCCTGATCTTTACACCTTACATGAAACCTGTACATTGCATCTTAACATGTCGCTCAACAACTTGTTTGATTTCCTCATGCAGAATCTGTATATTTAGTTACCTTATGGGTAGAAGATATCAGAAATTTTATACATTACAATATATTTTTTGACTAAACCTACGGTCTTGCCACTTTGAATTATCCATCAAGTTTTGAGCTACAGGTTGAATATCTAAGTTTTGTTTATTTATTTCATTTTCAATTTTAAATAAATATTATTATATTTAATACTTTGTAGTCTCTATCTTTCTCAGCCTTTGGCATTATAACATTCTGTTCAATTTTAGGCTGTGTTAGATTGTGCTTTTAGTTCTTTTTAAAACATTGCAACAGTATTACCAAATTAATATTGATATCATGATAATACTTTTAACCCTCCGAGTGGAACACACTGATTAAAAAAAAGTCTCCAAATATACGCTAAAGGTTTATTGCGTCAATGGCCAAACCGTTCTATGATTTTTTACTTTACCCTTTGTCGACTAGAATGGAATATGGAAAACCCAACCTCATTATTGTCCCTTTACTTCCGGTTATAAATAGATATATAAATATATATTATAGATTGTTAATTTTTAATACACATAAAGCTTGTCAAGTCTCGAAGATCATAACATAAGAAATAATGAATTCTAAAAGTAGAAATAAAAATATTCTTTAAGAAAATTATGTATATTTGTTTACAAAAATTATCCAAGATATTTAAGTGGTGCAATTAGAGATACATCTGTTACCGCAAACGAAATACTTCGAAATAGAGATTTACAAAGTCATGAAAAGCTATCAGCGTCTTTGTGCCTCAGGGAGTAGGGGTGTATCCCTCAATAAATGTCAGTCAAAGATGCAGTTTCTAAGCAATCGACCTGACCTTCCTACCACAAACACTGGCAGAAATGTACATTACATCCATTTTAGAACGTTTTTGGAGGTCGAAAATTGTACGTGACAACCACTTTGAAGACATCATCGGTTTGGCGGAATTGTACATGCGAACCGCTTAGTGGGTTAAAGGTAAGAGTTTAAAGATATCACTATTTTGGAATAGCCGTAGCTTTTCTTTATTGCAGCCTTTTTATTTTTATTTGTTCATTTGTACTTAGAATTTTATTTCCATTTCTAAGTATTACAGATTAAAAACTGCAAAATTTTGTTATTTTAAAAAAATCCCTGGTTTTTTTCACATTAAAAAGAGTTTTACTATAATATATTCTAATAGTCTCTAATATTCACATATACTAGAGTCTGCTTTAGTGTTTGACTGGGCTTTATGACTAGTTTGTCTATAAAAATAAATGTATGAAGAGTTAGTTTTTATAGAAATATTTTTATACATTTTATCTATTTGCATCCTACCATAGAACAGATTTAGTTTTATAAATTTTTTGAAAATATGTGTGAAAAGTTTTTCTGACCTTTTATATGACATGTTGCTATAAACTCTTCAATACTAACAGAGGAAGATGTGTCCAAAAAATCCATATTTAACATAAAAATAAGAAATAGAGAGAAATTAATTTGCTATAAAGGAGCTATGCAGTCTTTCAGTTTCATGATAAATCCTTGCATCAAATTTATGTATATAGCTCTTCACATTTTAGCATAATTTTTTTTAGATACTTCTCATTTTTTATATAGATGCTATTTCACGAAAAGTGTTAAAACATTTTATAAATAATGATCTAATATTTAATATGATGTAGTTTATTATAGCTTGAATATATTTTATTCTGGGAAAAAGTCATTTTTAAGCATTAGACCTAATCTAAAAAAAACTGTTGCAAGTTTTTTCCAGCCAAAGTGAAACAAAATTAGAAAAATAAAAAATACAGCTTTTATTAGTTTTTTATTGAACAAAAATGATAAAATAATTCAAAATTTAATTTAAAGCCATACCAAAAATTGATACACAATGTCTCATATTATTAGATGACTTATTAAGCATGAAGTTTCAATATAATATATTCTGAAATTGGCATGCAAGCAAAGAGACCATAGGATCTAAAAGTTACTACCTTTTTTAACATTAAAAAGTAAGGTGTTACCACTTTTTAAACTGTTTAACAGAAAAATAATTTTGTATTATTTGTGTTAATCAGGATTCTGTCATAATTTATTTGATACATTTAGAGGAAAATGTGAAAAAAAACTATGAATAATTATTTTAACCCAAAATAAGAAAAATCTATTTAAATTATATAAAAAGGACACCTTTAATTTCAAAATGAAGTTATGAAGAACCCCTTTATAACATCACAGCAAATTGCTCTTACTGCTTCGGCTCCACAATCTTTCTCTATATTGTTTATCATTTCTTGAGAATTATATAATAAACTAATATTTTTATTTCATCTTATACTATTCTTTTTACATATAAATCACATAAATATGTATTGTGTTATGAATAATGATTCAACATATAATTTAGTTCAGTTTATTAAATTTTAAATTTAGTGTACACAAGAAACTACTATTATTTTCAAGACTTTAGGAAAAAAAAAAAAGAAAGGAAAAACACCACTTTAGGAAATTGAAAAGTGGCTACTTTATTTTATTAGAAATTTTTTTTTTTAATATACTGTGCTCTACAAAGGATTAAGAAATTTGTTTTCTTGGTATGACACAAGTCTTTAAAATGCTGCCTCCTTATGAGACCACATATTTGCAACATACTATGATACTGTATAAGCTTAACAAGTTTTCCAAAACATTGCAACTGAAATGAAAATTTCAGTCAATTCTATCTGAATCAAAAAGGTTAAAATGCATACCCAATATGGAAGTCTTTATGTCTGTGAGAAGTTAAACAGACTCAGGAGTTGTACTTCTTGAGGCAGCAGAAAGATGTTTTTGAGCAGCATCTCTCATACGATATTCTTCAAGCTGTCTTTTTAGCTTTGCAAGTTTGTTTCTGACTTGAAGATGAACTTGATACGGTACCATTTTACTACATAGTAATGGTTTAATACAATCATTTGAGAGTAAAAGAACAGAAATAAAGTGACATCATTGACATAAATATTAAATGGGACTAAACTTTGTGTTTATAAAATATAATAGAAATCTTAATGACTTTAAATTACAACAGTCAAGAGAAAAAAAAATTATGATTTTTGATAACAATGCATAATAAAATCTGAAATTTTATATCTTTTGTACATATAATATATAAACTAATATAGTCTGTATGCTAATTCAGTTTGTAAATTTTATGGGCACGGAAGGTTTACCACCTTCTCTTATGCGTACAACTGGCTGGGTCTCTATTCCTCAAATAAGGACATTTAAAATATTTGATGGATTGCTATATTATTTATATTTATATATTTATTTCAATTTATAATTTACTTATTTTTATTTAAAATTACTTAAACTACTCTTAAGGTTGAAGTTAGTAATAAATTAATTAAATTTACAATGAAGTTTCTAATATTAATATGAACTTACTGTAGAGATTCCTTAAGGCTTTTTAATACTTCATTTTCCACTTTCAAAACTTGAATTTCATTTTTCAATTTATTAATAACTCTAGTGTAGTGTTGTATCCTCTTAAAGAAAAAAAAATGATATTGAGTTAAGTAAAAAGTAGACATGATTAATGGAGAATGTCTATTCTTCCCAACTGGTTATGATAATCCCACTTTCCTTTTTAAATATCAACATGTAACTAAATACAATAAAAATAAAATTCTATTAAAATTTTAATTAATTTTGTTAAGGTTTTCAGAGCATTCTATATTTGAATTCACAAAAGGATAAACATGAATTATATTAGATACAAAACAGCTAATCTGTCTGTTATATAGAAAAATATGAAAAAGCCAATCTGACTAAAGAAAAATTGTAAATCATACAGCTGTTATATAGCTTTAAAAAATTAGCTACATTATTGGAGTAGAGGTTTAGTTTGGTTTAAAGCATTATGATCAACAGTTTTTCAACATGAGGGCAAATGAGACTAGAACCTATTGCAGGCAAGTGCCCCCCAAATTACTTTTTAAAAAAAATATGTAAAGATAGTTTTTGTGGAAGATAATTTACAATATTTATGAGAAATTAATAATTTTTTGTTTGTACAAAATTAGCTTTTTTCAATAAATTCCTCCTTTTATGCTTCAATTATTTTTTTTACATTTTTGAAATAATGTATTCCAACATTAGAGGAAATATTTGTTAATTTAGGGTTGTTGAGATATGAAGGGTAAACTTAGAAAAACTATCAGAGTGTAAAAAAAAAAAAAAATCTTAGCATTCAAGTATTTTATAACACAACGTAAATATACAATATGTATATGAAAATAGTCACTTACTTTCCTTTCATGAGCTGAAGATATTTTCATTTCCCTGAACTGGGACTGTAGATCTTCAATTATCTGATGAAATTCGTGATTTTGTTGCTCCAACCTTAATTCCCATTCTAAAATTTCTTTTTCATTATCATGAATTGGCTGTAAGTGCAGTAATAAAAAAAATTAGCATTTATTAAAACATAAATGTTACCTTTTTATAAAAACAGAATGAATTCCTTATTTTAGGATGTTAATATATCAGCATTTATATTTGAACTTTTGGCTGTCCCCATATGATAGAGTAATTATATGATGTACATTAGATATAAAGCTTTAAATTTTATGGGTTTAACAGAAATATATAACTATATTTAAGATGAATAAAACATTAAAAGTGTATATTATATGAGACGCAAAGGACAAGCAAAGGGTTAAAAATGAAAGAATATATACTTATATGTACTTAAACATTGCAAGAAAAAACTGAAAATTTAAATAATAGATATAAAAAAATGTAAATCACTGATTTCATTTATATGGTAAAGTTAGATTGCTATGGCTTTGGAAAACAAATTTCATTATTGGAAATATTCCACAAAACTGGAAATATAATTCAGACATTATTAAGAAAATATTTAATATATATAAATACAGTAAACCCTTAGTAAACCCTCTCTTAATTTAAGTTGCTGTTTTTCTTAGTTCTTAACAAGGTCTCAAACACAATAATATAAAACACCCCCCCCCCTTACCAATAACCAAATTCCCAATAACTTGTCACTTTCAAAAATGGCTCAAAGCATCATTCTTTTTCATTTTGACTGTCCCCATGTTGTCTTTTCAACCTCACCTCTTCAATTTAAGACAGACAAGGATTTACGAGGAATTTTCGACCATGCTTGTCCCTTCAGCAAAACATGTGTAGATACTTGTTAAGCATTCACTTCCAACCCATCATTTGAAGGATTTAGTATCTTGGAATCTTACTGCTAATCAATCTAAGCACACTTCTTTCTACAACTCTGCTGAGTGTAGATATTTTTCTTGACTGCTCCTGAGTGTGAATTTATTTAATAGTGATTAAAACCCTGCAATAAGGGATATTTTTCTCTTCGAATTTGTCTTCCAGTTTTATTGCATTTTTAACATCTAAGGAAATGAAAACTTACCTTGCTATTTTTTAAAAAATAAAAAAGACTTGCAATTTTTGAAAAAATCAAATGCTTTGAAAACAGCTTTTGTCCAAGACCAGTGTATTCCCAGGATTAGATTAATTGATATTCTTTTACCAAAACAAGTCATTGAAGAAACTGACTGAAAGTGCATATGTGCCAAAGTAAAACAAAATAAAATTTGGTAGCTATAAAATGTGTTTTTTTAATTTTATCTTTACTAATTTATTTGCATGTATTTATATCTGTTTCTCTCACTACTTGAATCCTACAGCAATGCATGAAATTATTTCAGTGTTTTTTTCTTTTTCAAAAATTTGTGTTCTGCCTAAGTTGTCAAAAATGTTTAGCCCCTTGATTTACAATTTAAAGAAATTTTACTGTATATATAAATTCAGTAAAATGTGAATTTTATTGAAGTTACTACCTTTTTTAACATTAAAAAGTAAGGTGTTACCATTTTTAAACTGTTTAACAGAAAAATAATTTTGTATTATTTGTGTTAATCAGGATCCTGTCATGATTTATTTGATACATTTAGAGGAAAATGTGAAAAAAAAAATGTGAATAATTATTTTAACCCAAAATAAGAAAAATCTATTTAAAATTATATCAAAAGGACACCTTTAATTTCCAAATGAAGTTATGAAGAACCCCTTCTGTCTAAGTTGTCAAAAATATTTAGTCCCTTGAGTTACAATTTAAAGAAATTTTACTGTATATATATATATATTCAGTAAAATGTGAATTTTATTGACAGAAGCTTTTTATACTTCTAATGAAATAAATAATACAAAAATGAAAGTCAAACTTTGAATAACTTACAACTGTTTTTTGTTTTTCTCTTGTTTGTCTTTCTTGATGGTAAATATTAATGTCTGACTGTACACGATTAAGTTGATATTTTGACTCTTCTTCTGTAGAACCTGTACAGGACTTTTGAAATGCTTCTTCTAGTTTTTCCCTAAAAGTTAAAAATTTGTCAAATGTGTAACAGTCCAAGTATTACTTCTACTATACTTAAAAAAAAGATATATAATATAGTAACAGACATTTGAGGCATTGAGCACTATTATACTATGTTACCAAGCATATATGAAAAGAGAATATTAACACTAACATAACCCAGGTAGCACAAATATATAGGTGAATGTCATAGAAATGTTGGCTAATATTTTGAATGTCTCTAAATATCAGACATTTAATCTTAGATATCTGCCAATATTTGTAGACATAGTCTAAAATTAAAATAGGAAATTTTTTAAAAAGTAATCAGACTACAACTAATTATAATAGCAATTCTTTAAAAAGTTTTGAGACAAAACAAGCAGAATTGGACTGCTGTAGATATTTTTTTCTAATGGAAATTGCAGATAATACAAATTTTAAATGTTAAGCTTCTAAACAAAAAGGAAAAGCTTTCTACAAGAAGTGAAGGAATCAGTTTGCATGGTAAACACTGCTAAGTATCAAAAAATGATATTCAGGAATATGGGGGAAATATTCATTACAGCACTAAATATGAAACATTTATATTCAGGGATATAAGGAAATACTGACTTAACATAACTAAGTATCATAAAATGATATCACCAGAATGTGTTTACCATACTCCCTTGGCAGCAAATTACCTGGATTTCAACCTGTTCAATCTGTGGGACCCATAGATTAGGTTGTTCACACCATGGATCCTCATCAGAGTAACCTAGCACAGCTGGCCATTGCACTGGAGTCAGCATGGCTAAACATTCCAGTGTGACGACTTCAATGTTCTCGAGTGAATAGGTAGTGTGAAGAAATATCACAGTCATGATAAAATTGGAAATCACTTTTATTTCTTGAGGAAATACAGCAATATACAAGGAAATTCTAATCTCCAAAAACAAGTTGAAATGCAAAGGATTGTTGCCTGCATACCATCACCACAATGATCATAGTCGAAAAAAAAAAAGAGATTAAATAATCTCACACAACTGGGGAGGCTTTTCCAGGGTGCAATGCAAACCCAATTTATCCCCCGTTTGGTATCAGAGACTCTGCCGCTCCCTATATGAGCGGACTTTACGAATCTCCCGAACTTAATCACTAGAAAGCTGGCTCCAGTCAAAAGACGCAAAAGCTTCCACGAGGTCAAAGAACCTACGTAAAAAAATGTTGAAAAAACCCCTATTCGAAAAATTCTAGGCTTTTTATACCTGGGGGTCAGTTACAGTCCCGCCAACTGTTTTTTGGTCAGTTAAGATCCCAGTTACTTGAGAACTCCAGCTAAGGTTACAGTTAGTTTTTTTAAACTGAATCTTCATTAGTTAGCTATCCCGATTGCGGCTTCTCCAGGCAATCCTCCACGGGTCATAACCAGCAACTGATCAGGGTATAACACCTACTGAACTGAGCTGTCACCATCCCAGACACTCTGTTGCTATTGTAGCCAGTCGGAACAGGAGGCTTTAAATCAGCTGACTTCAGTCGTTAGCTCTGGACACAGGGAAGTCTTCACACCAGTGAACACTTTCATGAACCTAACTGACTGTCTTGCAGCAAAAAGTGGTTATACTGGATTTTAACAGGTGATCACATTAATATGACTGGACTGTATATTAAAGCTAGTTAAGCATTATTTTAGACAAACAATAATATTTTTATTTCCATGCCTCATAAAATACCACTTTGACTACTTAACCATTTACATTATAGTTATACTTAAAAGAATTTAATTTTAAAATCTGTTAAATACTGCATTAATATTTCCCAAAATAGGTTGATTTAGCATTAATATTGTCATAAAATGAACATGGAATACATATTTATGTTGTAAGCAGACACAACAAAGGATAACTGCAAAAGGAAAATTTACATTGAATTAAGTCTGCAAAATGTAAACTCAAACTAAAATCCTGAGGCTACATAAGGAATGTTGCTGACAAACGACAAAGAAAACTTTTATTTATATACTTTGTGATATTAAAGTGTGTCTTTTTAACTTATGAAATATAAAGGTACTGAGGAAAAGCAAATTGTAGCCAAACCAAAATAATTGTTCTTAGAGGTAAATACAGGAATACCCATACCTTATTCAATGTTTCAATCAAAGTATACTTAGTAGAATTTCACACTGTTAACCACAATAAATATATAGGTAAAAATCTTGTAAAGATACAAATAATATTTATTTTTGCAGCTTATCATTTTATTTTAGATATCAGACCTAACTGAATCTTAACTGCAATTAAACATTCCTTTCAGTTACTTTTATAAACAAATTCTAACTTGCCTTTCCATATGAAGTTCATTAGCCTGTTTCCAAAGTTGTAACTCTTGATCTTTTGACCTTAAAGCTTGTTGTAATCTTTCTATTTCTAAAGTTGCATCTCTGTACTGTGACTTTAATTCTGAAAATAAGATAACGACTTAAAATCAAAGTTTATAAAATTAAACTATTCACACAAAACATAAAATATTGAAAAAATTATAATTGCCTTAAGTTTTAAGATACATTTTACATGTTGTGCATAACTGAATAATCTTTTTATTTGATAATTGAAAAATTGATGACAGCACATAATTTCCTTGTATGCTATTAAATTACACACATTTTGTTGTATTTCATTTAAACTTATTTTATTTGAATGTGAGATATGATCCTACAATTCATTAATAAATTAGACAGTTACACATTTCTAAAACATTAATTTTTAATAACATAAAAATTAAACAATATTAATTCAACAATTAGTATATACAATGACTTATAGATATCAATTTCAAACTAATTAAAATGATATTTAATGGTTAAGTTTCAAAACTGAAGTTTCCTTGTACATAAGTAAAGGCATAACACTAAAACCATTCAAAATTAATATTTTTGTTCAAATCTTAAGTCTGAAAGTTTTTGCAATTATAATACTTCTGTTACTTTGTATGAGGAAGTGAAAAACAATAACATTCTCCTTACTGAAAAATATAAAAATATGCAAAAATGAACTAAATTTTATCTGAGTTTAAGACTTTATTTCAGCACTAATAAAAATATATGTGTAATAACATAAATTTAAAGTTTAATTACTTAAATTATAATCAATTAGTTTTCCTATTTCTGACATATATTCTGTCTTAAGATGTTCATATTCAATTTCGATGTCTGTAGTTATCATTCGAGAATTGAGTTCATATTCTTGTATTTTATACTTTAAATAGAGGAATTCTTTTAAATCTTGGAAGTCATTTTTCATAATTCTTCTTTGTTCCTGGAAATAAGAGATTTCTTTTTTTAGTATTTCTTTTTGGATTTCTTTTTCTGACTGGAAATAAATATAAATGCACAAAAATAGTTAAAAACTAACCAAAATCAATAAATAAAAATGAGTATTTTTGATTTATTGATTTTGGTTGGTTTTTATAGAAATATGTATAGAAGAGAAATATGTAACATGCTTTTTAGAATATTATAAATTCAGAAGGAATAGTGACAGAATAGATAGCTTAGAAACATTTCATATATAAAATTTTACTTGCTATTTCTTTTAAAAATGTATAAGAATTCTTTTAAAAAAAGACAAACAGAGAGATAAATCTAAAAAATAGAGTAGAAAAAAAAATGACAAAGATAACAAAAGATACATTTGCTATTTCCCCAAAATGCTCTATATATTCATTATACACAGTGGTGTAGTGATGGATGGGAAGTGGAACTGTTAGACCCCCTTTAGGATTGCTGTATGTATATGAAGCACAGCGTGGGCTGCCATGCTTCAAGGATGCAACAGGGTTGAAGGGATGTAGTCATCGCCAAAAAATAATACAAATTTTCAGGAGAAGTTTTGTATCATCTTTATTAAGCAACATCCAGAGCAAAAATCCAAAGGATAGTCGAACAGCCTTATATAACCTTGGGGATGCCACAGTGTGAGAAAGGAATTTGTTAACTCTTGCAAATTAGAAATGATCTTAATCAGCAAAATAGGTTGGCAAGTTAAGCTCACCAACAGGAAGGAAACAAAAGAGTTTAATGCCAAGAGGTCACTAAAAAGATGACGAAGTTGCAGATTTAGGGATTTTTTTAATAGATGAGTTAGTAATTTTAGTTTAGGATTTTAAAGTATTAAATTTTTTCATTACATATATGTATCCAGCAGTTATATACTGCTGGATACAATAATTATGTAGTTGTTTTCACTTGCCTGGGCAAAGATATGGGCAAGGATAAGCCTCAGCAACTAGACTTAGTAGATTGCAGTTGGGCTATTTTGTTAAAAAGAACAGGCAGAGTTTGTAGCGAAACTTAAGCTTTGTCCATTAGCTGCTAAAAATGAGATCTTTGCCAGTCGACAGCAGACAAGAGAATGATATGAAAAACACTTTGCTTGAACAGAAGTATACCCAAGAGCAAGACAAATAGAAGTTCCCCAAGGGACAAGAAACTTAGTCAGCAAATTTAACTGTTAGATAAGGGGAATAACTGAGCAGTTTGCCAGCGACAGCTGGAAAATGTGTTGAATGGACAGGAAATTTACAGCTATTGCACAGAAAGTTTTGGGAAATGTGTTGGAAAATTTTAAGATAAGAACACTGCTTTGATTTAAACATTTTGTGGTGGGGAAAATATATTTTGAGGAATTAGAATGAGAGAGAGGAGGTTTTTAAAAAGATATTAAAGTGAAATAATTTTGATATATTACATTCATATATATATATATGGGTAATTCCATACCAAATCGACACAAGGTTTCTACCTGACCCCCTCCAATTTTGATTAAATTTGGTATAGTAAGTGACTTCATGGTAATAAAGAAAATCCCCAAATTTTATGTTCAAATAAAAATTGGTTTGGGAGTTATAAGGCTTTAAAGTTGCCAGATTTGTCTAAAAAGTACACTATCGGCATACCTTTAAATTACACCTGCTCCTCACCTAATTAAGCTAGAGATATGTGCAAGGTGTTATTTTAAAGCTTTTTTAATGGGCTTTCATATGATATACAACATATGATGACTTGAAATTTTTTTTAAAAAATTTAAATTTAAATTAAAATTTAAAATTTAAATTTCTCAAAAAGCCAAGTTTTTAAAATTTTGAAAAAAATCTCAAAAATTGCTCATATTATTGTTAATTAATCCTCAAAGTTTCATGTTGGGATCATAATGGGATCACAAGCTACAAAAGTTTTTTGTTTGATATATTTACTATTGCAATAACGAAAATGAGAACATGCATTCATTACTTTTAATCTAACTCATCTGTATAGGATGGCATTAATGTTTACACACTACCTTATCGACATATACTCTAGTAAATAGTACATTTAACATTTGTGAAGATTTTAGAATGAAGAAAAATCATTAAAGTGCATTACTTTTGATGGATGGTGCTACTTATTTAGTTGAAACTGGTAGAAAGCTTTATGTGTTTTGAGAATTTCTACTTCAGAAAGAATATACATTGGTCCTGTTGGAGTTAAAGGATCCACCTTACACATAACATCGGAAATTGGAATCCATAGTACATCTGGCTTATATAGATATAAAAAAAAGATGATGATGGTCCAGATGAGTGAAGGAATGTCACTTTTACCTCTTCAGAGTTTTTCTCTTCTTTCTCTTAACATAAATGTAAGCCACCAATTGCAATTATAAACAGCAGTAATATAGCCATTTTTATCAGCAAATAGAAGCTTTTATTGTGATGCTATAGCAGTTTGCATCAATAAATCTTGTGAAAAGGAAAATGTCTTCTCAAAGACTTTTGTTTTTGATTCTGTGGGTATAAAAGCATATTTCTGAGTCCCAGGAATTTCAAAAGCATTTTTAAATTGGTCATCTAGAAATATAGCTGTAGAAACATGTTCTTCTTGGGTTGAAAAACAAAATGTATTCTTGTGATGTTTTCCTGTGCCCTGTTAAAAAGTTGTTGTGGTGTAAGTATTTGATTTTTATATGGTCGTTGTAGGCTTGCTCAAGCCGCTAACTCTTGAGTGTACCTCCTACCCCATCACAAGGTCCTTTACCATGAGCTGTTGTCCAAAAATGCCATTCTGCCTCAATGCCAAAATCTTCCTTATGTAAGCATAAATTGGCAAAGTTTTTCTTATTTATATATTGTGCAGATGACCCATCTGAGAAATAAAATATTTTCCTTGCACTTTTTTTAAAATTCTGTCTTAAAAAAAGTAATAAGCTTCTTTTGAAAACAGTAAACTGCTACTGTATTGGGCTCCAAACAGTCTTAAATTACAATGTATGTAAAGTGGTAAATTCCAAACTTCCCTTTGTAATATACAACAAATGGGTGAGTTGTAGATTGAACATTAGTCCAGTGGCAGCTCTGGGTCTCATCCTGTATAACAAATGAGTAATTTTCAGCAAAATCAAGAACTACAAACTCTGAATCTTTTAAATTTCCTTTTATATTGTTTATAAATGAATTTTGTTGTTTCACCACAAAGTAATGATAAACTAATACAGACATTTTCTCACAAAATAAGTCAATAAATTCTGATGCTGACTTTTGTATTGTTTCTAAAGAGCTCCTATCAACAGAAATCCACTGATTGAAAATGATCTTTTCCACCATATTTTCATCGAATGTTTCACCAAGTATGGTTTTTAATTATGTAGTCCCAGAACATGATGTACACTCTCCCATGTGGCAGCTGACTGATACTGGATTACAAATCATCATAGCAAGGCAGTCCTTGTATGTGTTAATTTTTCCATGTGTTAATGGAAGCTAATTTGGTATTTTATAGCTTGTGATCCCATTATAATCCCTAATGTACTATGTCACAATGTATGAAGCCAGATGTACTATGAATTCCAATTTCAGATGTTATGTGTAAGGTGAATCCTTTAACTCTAACAGGACCAATGTATATTCTTTCTGAAGTAGAAATTCTCAAAACACATAAAGCTTTCTATCAGTTTCAACTAAATAAGTTAGCACCATCCATCAAAAGTAATGCACTTTAATGATATTTCTTCATTCTAAAATCTTCACAAATGTTAAATGTACTATTTACTAGAGTATATGTCGATAAGGTAGTGTGTAAACATTAATGCCATCCTATACAGATGAGTTAGATTAAAAGTAATGAATGCATGTTCTCATTTTCGTTATTGCAATAGTAAATATATCAAACAAAAAACTTTTGTAGCTTGTGATCCCATTATGATCCCAACATGAAACTTTGAGGATTAATTAACAATAATATGAGCAATTTTTGTGATTTTTTTCAAAATTTTAAAAACTTGGCTTTTTGAGAAATTTAAATTTTAAATTTTAATTTAAATTTTAATTTTTAAAAAAATTTTCAAGTCATCATGTGTTGTATATCATATGAAAGCCCATTAAAAAAGGTTTAAAATAACACCTTGCACATATCTCTAGCTTAATTAGGTGAGTAGCAAGTGTAATTTAAAGGTATGCCGATAGTGTATTTTTTAGACAAATCTGGCAACTTTAAAGCCTTATAACTCCCAAACCAATTATTATTTGAACATAAGATTTGGGGATTTTCTTTATTACCATGAAGTCGCTTACTGTACCAAATTTAATCAAAATTGGAGGGGGTCAGGTAGAATTTGTTCTAAAATTGTGTCGATTTCACATGGAATAACCTGTATATATTACATAAGTAAGGATTAGTGTATTAACTGATGTAAGTTGAAAGGAGATATTGAAGTTGATGGGAGTTGAAAGGAGCTATCCCTCTTCTTTTAGCTACATCCCTGTTTACACACATTACACAAACTGTTTCTATACAGTCATAATCTATATACACATAAAACATGTAAATACACCATGTTAAAATTTCTGCATTACAACTAGATGTAAACATTTGCAAATGTCTGCAATTTGCAACATGTCATTATTAATAGTCCTGTGCTTTAAATAGGAATTGCATATTCCAAATTATATATCCTTTTACTTTTTTTACTTTGATACATGTAAATACTTGTAAACAAAAAACAAATAATTACAAGTAGATAATGAGTATATTTAATTCTTAAGGAAATTGTACTTTTAAATGCAAATAAATATATATATATATATATATATATATATATATATATATATATATATATATATATATATATATATATATATATATATATATATATATATATATGTATGTATGTATATATATATATATATATATATATATATATATATGTATATATATATATATATATATATATATATATGTATATATATATGTATGTATGTATGTATATATATATATATATATATATATATATGTATATATATATGTATATATATATATATATATATGTGTGTGTGTGTGAGTGTGTGTGTGTATATACATAGTTTAGGAAATTTCTTTAAAATATTAGCACTAATGAATACTAATATAAATAATTATCAATTACACAACCTCCATAGATCTTATGGTGCTCATACTATCTCCAAGCTACTTTGAATAGTTCTGTTTTCGTCTTCTACAGATATTATCTTCTTTTGAAGTTGTTCAATCTATTTAAAAAAAATGTGTAAAAAGTTTAAAGCAAAAGGTATAAAAAAAATTATTTATATAAATTCTATAATAAAAAAATTAACATTAGGCATTACAAATGATACAAATAATTAAGAAAGTTAATATTGCCAAATAATTTTTTAAGGACTTTTAAGTTTTGGGAAATTATAAGAACAGTAGTAGAGTACTGCAATATGTAGTGATTTAAACTTTAAATATTAAATGATTTTCAGACCAAAAACAATTAAAAAGATTTTATATTGGGAAAGATATAATAATGGTAAAATTTATGATACATTTTCTAAATATAAATTTCTTGACATTAAATCCCAGTTTGTCATAAAAATTATTCTAAGTTAGATTAATGCACAATATTTGAATATAGTTAAAATTAAAAAATGCTTGTTAATAATTTAAAGAATAGGTACTAATAATTGAAAAAAAAAATGAGTGCTTAATTTCTATGAAACACCCAGAACATTAACAAAAATTTTAAAATCTGTAAGTATCTTTTATATCCTAACTTGTAGTTAATATGAATTTCAAATTATTTCAATACAAAGATTTTTAATTTTCAAATGATATACTTATCAAACTATCCTATATTGTATTGTTATGCAACCAGAATAATTTTTAAGAACTATTACAACAGTTTCAAGATAGACATAGAAAAAAAGTATCTTATTTAGCATAAATATGGGCTTTTCTACCATGTTTTCCAGATAAGAAACCCATTATTTGAAAATTTAGAAACCAAATTATCCTTAAAAAAATTTTATTCTAACTCTTATTTCAATATCAACACAGTTTAGATTAGAAATCAAAGTTTGTAATTATTGAATTTTTCATTTAAAAATAATTGCAACATTTAAAATTTCTTTTATGTTGGGCATTATCAGTAAATGTTAATAGTAGTGTCAGTAATCAGTAAATGTTAACTCGTGATGCACACAAATTTTTATCCATGAAGAAATATCATTCACGATCTTTATAACAGTAAACAGGTAGAACTGAATAATAAAGTATCTGAATAGAGTAATTTTAATTCTTTATTCATTCTAAACAAAAATTACCTTACAATATAAATTAATTAATCATAAGTATTTAAATGAGAATTGATGGTACATTAATGAAAATTAATGACCGGCACAGCTTCAATATTTACTCTCTGGCTTTCTCGCCAAATTTGGCGTCCTTTTCCTGCGTTTTTCCGGGCGATAAGTCTTCCTCCTTGTAGCCTGTCGGTGAGTGGCGTCGGTGATTTAACGTTAAAAGTAAATTAACTCATAACCGGCAGGGGAAGTACGAATGCTTTTTAGCTCAGTACCATTTTGAAAAAACCTGAGAAATTAAAAATGAGGACATCTTAAATAAATTTATTGAAATAGTTGCAAATACTAATTGGGCAGATTTTAAAACGGAGAAAAACCAGCCCGTAGAAAAAGAAAAAAGAAATCTAATGCAGAGGCTTCAACTTCTAAAAAATAAAAAAAATTAAAAAAAAAAACCAAAAAAAATTGAAAAATTATAAAATTATAAAATAGGGAAATTGGGTGGAAGGGTGGGGTCTTTGCGCAACACTAGTTATGCATTTACTGCTAACTGTTGAGCCCATGGTCCCCCTCTCTTCATTATTTCCTAATTTTAATTTTTATTAAAATGTATGTATTTTTTCTAAACATTTTTGGTTCCCCCCCCCCTCAAGAATTTCAAATTTTATTTGTGATTGTATTTTTTGTAATATATACCAGCCCATTGCTTTATTTTTCTTTCTTTAAATATGTGCATGCTTTTTTTTATTTTCTGACATTACGGGGGGGGGGGGGGTTGAGGGGAGGTTTCCCCCACCTCAAAAAAATTTAATTTGTAATTGTATTTTTTGTAATATCTACCAGTCCATATTTTTTTCTTGCTGAAAACGCCATTTTCTTACTCCATTTTTTACATGGTTTCCTAAAAACCGTGCGGTGGCGGCCATGTTTTTTTTCTCATTGATCTTTCTGAAAACACCATTTTCTGTCGCTATTTCTATTTGGCGACTTTCGAAAATGGGGTTTTTGGCCAAAATCGCCAACAAAAAACATGGCCGCCGGAAGAGAGTAAATGTCGAATCTGTTCCCCAACCAATTAATAAGTTGCTTAAAAAATTAGGAAATTCAGTGAAATATTTATTCAATTTGTAATCTGTGGACACATTGTTTGCCATTACTCACTTCTTCAAAATAGTTGTTATGAATAATAAAATTAAGCTTTCATCAGCATAAACTATTCTTAGTAAATACTTTATAGCAGAATAAAATTGGAAAATCTTATTTAGCTACATTTAAATAAGGTTTAAAAACATGTCAACAAACATTGACATAAATTCAAATGATGTTGCCAGTAAAGTTCTACAAATTTACTGCAGTTTCTGGCTGCTACTCTGGGTGACGATCAACTTCAATCTCTAATCTATTTTGCAGTATTTTTCTAGCTAATAATTAACAAAAAAAGGATTTAAATAGAGAAAACTAAAAAAATTTGGAATCCATTTTTCAAACGGAAAACAATAAATATACAACATTCAACTAAATTGAGAAAATTACGAGTATGTTTAGGTGAATCTATTCATCTCATCTTAATTATTTATATGCAAGGCCGTAGGCAGGGGGAAGGATTTGGGGGACTGGTTCCCCCCCCCGAAATTTTGAAAGACCATTTTGTAGATAGACAATGTCCCACGTTTTTGTGTGTGTACTCTCTGCCTAACTTTTCATGAACATGGACAGTTATTCTCTTAGAAAAAAAAAACCACCACTGAGACCATAAAAGTATTGCTGGGCCGCTGACCAGAAATACAGCACTGTATTTCCAGACAGGCGGCTAGAATCTGCGCCCGAACAAAACGCACTCGAGCTCTGATTAGCTCGTAGAAACAGCAAGTCCTTTTCAAAAAATACGCTTGTCTAGCGCCAGAACCGAAACTAAAACTTTAACATGGCGAATGCTAGAGGCTGAATTTAAGTGCACTGAATGTGAGCAAAGCTTTTATGAAAAAAGATAGTTAAATGCGCACATTAAGCGCAAACATAAACAGCATTCCGAGGAAACTGATAAAATATATAAATGTGTATATTGTGAAAAAGTATTTAAATCGCAGGACTGTATGAGTAAGCATCGTAGGCGGACACAAGGACAATATAATGTAAAACTGAACGTAGTTTGCCAAGAAAAAAATTGCCATGAAAGATTTTCAAGCTTAAGCAATTTTCGTAATCATTTGAAATCACATCACGGCTTCGAAAACCAAGATTACTATCAAGAAAAAAGTTGGTAAGCCCTCTTATATACTAAATTTCATAATAGCTTATTTTAACACAATAATAAAGCATGATAATGTTTGTAAAATGTGATACATAATGGGTATTAAAATTATTTATGCAACCATATTTATATATATTTGCAATTTCTTTCATTTCTTCACCATGGCCATTATAAAATATTTCAAAATGTACTAACCAAGCTAAAATTCACAGTTCCATATTGTCTATTCTTATCATTATTATTAATTGAATTAATTATATATATATATATATATATATATATATATATATTGATATTTCTATACTTTTTATATTTATACACATTATACTATTTTTCCCATTCCATTCTATTATTTTATTCCAGTTCTTAATTCATCCCTATTAGTAAGGTTTTAAACTATATAGTAACATAATGATTATGTAAATTAACTTTAAAGCTGTATAAAATTATTGTATATTATGCCATATGTTTTCAAATGGTAATCATAAATAACACTGTAGAATAAATTGTGTACTTACTCTCATCCCACATCCAGCCCCTATAGAAGAGTTTATGGACTCTTAAAAATATAAAAATATAAAAAGTCCCTTTTAAAAATATAACTGTTTGAAAAAGAGCACTGAGTCATTAGATATAGGGCTGGATCCTGGATGATTTGGAAATTTCAAGTTATAATTAACATAATTATTATTATTTATAATTATATAATAAATATATGTACATCTTCTTGTTTGGCCATGGTCCCATCACTTCTTCAATAATAAATTGTGTGCCTCTTTTTAAAACAGAATTCTGTACATACCTCTGTTACAGTAACCTCATCCTACAGTGCTGGTGCCCTTGTGGGCCGCCCTACCCTAAATATAAATCTAATCTCATCCTACTAAGTGCCAAATGGTAGAGCACAGCTCTTCGGCAACAGAGTTTGTGGGTACAAATCCCACTGCTGGCATGGATGTTTGTAGATGTTCAGAACCGACTTTAAGCTGTAGGTCCAGTCTCATTAGGCCTCAGGAAGCAAAATAGTAGACTGTAGCATTCAAAACGAAACCATTTTACTATAATATAATTAATTTTTTATAGGTGTTCTATGGGATCAGGTGTTAATATTATAGACTAGTGAAAACTAAAAGCATTATTAACTTTTAACCATTGGTAAAATAATATTTTGGGACTGTGCATTAATATTTTAGTAAAAACAGAGCTCATCTGCATAAAATATTGCTTAAAAGTTAACACATAAAGTTGGACATATGTGTCCTGGATGTTAGACTTCCAAATTAACACTTATGTGCAGTTTTTTTTTTTTTTTTTAATCTAATAGTGTTGATTTCATAACAGTAGTTTATATACACAGCATCTATTGATTAGCAGCATAAATGCAACATCTTCCTAAGACTCAAATTTCAGAAACCCAAGAAATTTGCATTCATCAAAAACTTATTTTAAAAAGTATATAAAGTACAAAATTTGTCAAATTTAAATTTTATTATCACTATGCATAAACTATACAGCCACTCAATAACTTTTCATAGTTTATTCTACACAACATTAGTGTTAAAGGTGCAAAATTTGTCTGAATAGTCTAGATCTTGGTAGATTGGGAGAGGGGAGTAGCTTAAGCCCAGTGGACTACTACTGCAACAGATGTGTAGTACTTTCATGCAATTTCTCATATAAAAATGATCTAGCATAAGTGACTAAAAATTATGTCTTGGACTTCGTATTTTGGTAGTCAGATCCTAAAGTTTATGGCCCCTGATGTTTATGGAATTTTTTAAATTAATTATCAGAGATCTATGCAATTTTGAAAAAAATTGCGGAGTCAAATAAAACATGTTGCAATATACCATTACATACTTATTTAAAAAATATAATAATATCGCACACTTTAACTCATGCATATGTTTTAGAATTTGAATCCTGGCTTGCTGAAGAAGAACAAAAATGCAAGAGCAGTTTCGTAATGGCTCGGGGAGAACAAAAATTTAGTTCTCATACTACTAAATCCTATATTTGTAGTAGAAGTGGGCACTATATTTCACACTCAGAAGGAAAAAGATAGCTTAAGGCTAAAAAAGAATTGGTTTTCACTGTACCTCCCAGATTGTTGTAAAACATTCTGAAAACAGTATTGATGTGCAGTACTTTCCAAGTCATTATAAACATGACAGCTTATTAAGTCATATTCCTTTATCTCAAGAAATAAAGAATACTGTTGCAGGTCAGAAAATTATTTTTATCTATACATATAAAAAATTAAAGATAATAATTTCTAGTATAATAGAATCTGAAGATAAAAGTAAGAGGAAAATAAAAAAAAGAGCAAAACTATGGTTGTTTTTAATTTTCTATTTTCCTCATTATTTGTATAATTTTTATTATATTCATAAATTATATTTGTTACTTTTCATGCTTATTTTAGCAGTTTACGCATTTTTTACAATGACACATATAAAAAAAATGTAATTCTGTATATAAGTGTACTTAGTCTTTGAATCCAAAATCATTCATAGCTTGAAATAATCAAGTTTTTAAGCCCACTTAGCCGTTTGAATCATTACATTAGTTTTTCTTTAAAAAAAGTTTGTTTATATTTCTTACAGCCACAAACTTTATAGTTTTTTTTCTCTTAAAAATATGTATTTTATTATACGTACAATAAAATTTTACTATAAAAGAAATATTTTACTTTTCTAGGTAAATTACTTCAAGGTGTCAGTGATTCTAGAATCATTAGAGATATCCAAGGCTGTTCAACTTCTGAAGGCAATTTGGAAAGGACCCATATATTTACCCGTAAAGATTTGAATAATATTAAAAAAGATATTGTAACAGACAATCATATAAACCCAAGCTCATTCGATGAAATAAGCGTAGAAATGTGGGTAGAAAGTATGAAAGAGAGAAAAAATATTATTCTTGATTTCAAAAAACAAGATACTGATCATGAAATTATTGAAAAAAGGATTTTTTTCTTCCCTTTATGATGCCTATTCAGTTAGATATGTTTATTCAATTTGGGGGGGATAGAATATGTGTTGATTCAACCCATGGCATATCAAGCTATGGGTTTTTGAACTTGTTACCGTAATGGTAATCGATGTATTTGAAGAAGGTTTTCCTGTTGCATTTCGTGTTACATTGATTGTAAATTTTAAATCAATGCAATATTTTTTTAAAAATTAAAAAATACTCTCCCAGAAGAGATAAAAACCAGAGTTTTTATGAGTGATGATGCTCCTTTTTTTTATCAGGCATAGGAGAGTATTTTGGGTCCTGTCAAAGTTTATCTACTTTGTGTCTGGCATGTGGATAGAGCATGGCAAGGACATTTAATTTCTATTCCATTAGAAAAGAGAAGATATGTGTATAAAATTTTAAAGTCAATAATGTATGAGTTAGATGAAGAAATTTCACAAAACTCTTTCTCAATTTTTAACAATTTTCATTTATATTTTACAAAATATTATGCAAGCAGAAAAAAGATATGGGCATACTGTTACAGAAAGGGTGCAAAATTAAACACTAACATGCATCTAGAACATTTTCACAGAGAGATTAAACATATTTATTTAGAAGGGAAAAAATTAAAAGAGTAGATAAATGCTGTGAAAGTTTGCAAAATTACATCACAGATAAACAGTTTGAAAGACTCATTAAACACCATAAAGGTAAGATCACAAAAAAAAAAAACATACAGATTCATATCACAGACACAAAGAGGGTCAAAATATTATTTCGTATTGCCAACAGATATCACAAGATAAATGGGTAGTAAAATCAACCACATTTCCAAGCAAAACATATACAGTCCAAAAAACACATGCATGTACAAACACATGTAATATTATCTGTTGTGAATGTGTATGCTGTATGTCAGCATATGAATGCACATGTCACGACTTTTCAATTTTGAACAATTTATGTAAACATATTCATGCTGTTAACCAATCATCTGAAATGCACACAGCATACTCTGGTCCTCTTCATATCACACCATCCTCAAAAACCATACTACTTAATACAAATACACTTACTGATAATGTAACAAGTAATTCAGAAATAAGCAAAGAATACATTTTAAACAAAATTAATGCTTTATATTCTAAAATACAATCAAAATCATCAATACATCCAGATATGGCTAGACAAATTATGAACTTTCTCAATTCTGTAGATCATTTATTAAACATTAATATACCAGTAAACATAATTACCAACAATCCTCGAGAACCTGCTAACAAGAAAATAATCCCACAGAAAAGATTTTTTTCAACAAAGAAACAAAAAGCTTAAAAAAAACAGAAATTAAATAAACCATCCAAGGAAGAACAATTAAATACTGAAAACATATTATTAAATAAACCCTACATTAGCATAGATTCTAACAATAATCACAATTATATTTAAATGGATAGATGAATTAAAAGTTAGAATTTCTTTAAGTTAACATGTGAAAGTAGGGTGTAACATGAAATGCAATAGCAAATCTATTGATTATGAAGATTTTTTTATGAATACCTCAAATGTTTGAATTTTTAATAAATTTTTACCCATTATATTATTTTGTTAAACATAACAAACATCATGTGTGTAACTGAGTACCTCACATGCTTGTTTGTTTGATGAATGTACATACGTTTTTTTTGTTAAATGTAACAGAGTACTTTATATGTTTGCTTTTTTGATAAATGTATGTAATATCTGTTTTTGTCAAATATAACTGATGAATAATAAACTTGATTAATTTTTTACACATTTCATATTGTCTGTTTCATTTGTCTATAATACATTTTTATATTTTCCCATTACTTATTGTATCTAAATTTTTTATGCAAAATGAAATTAAGAACAAGTCACAATTAATTCATTTACTCAAGATCTGGTAAAAGTGGCTGGGTCTTTTGGGGCACTAATGTTGTTAGAAACTTCCAAACAACCCTCGCCTTTATACCATAATTTACTTTCAGTTGGAAACAATTGCCCATTACATTAGAATATATTTTTAAAGGATTATCAAAATAATAACCAAATGTTTTATAATAATCATATAAAGTTTAAAAAATAGTAAATTTCGCACATCTGTTTTATAAATTATACAATACATCAAAATAAATAATTTCAAAACAATTTATATAAATCTTGGTCTTGCTATTAAAAATCAATTTAGCCAATCATGTTTTGATATTTAATAGTTATGAATACAGGCTAGTTGAAATATAAATATCTAAGTTATAGGCATAAAGAGAAATTTTCAATGGAGAGGGTTGTGCTTACTGTAGAAATCTGAAATTGCCAATAAATAACTAAATATTTATAACAGAATAAACTGTTTTTCATTTTTTTAACGAGTCTAACACTTAAATTTAGTTAATTACCAAGTGTTTCTAGAAATAATTAAAATCCAGCTTAAAATTTTCTGCAAAATTTATGTATTGAGGAATATTGTATACGTGATCTATAATTATACATGGGAATGCCTTCCCCCTCCTAAAAACTGGATAATAGTTATTTGTGAACAACTGAATATATCTACCCTGTATATATAGATCTCTCTGTAAACAAGTACCAAATATATTTTGACATTATACAGAAACTTAAAAGTGTATACTGAAGCAATTTTTTTTCATTTTATAGCATTAATAGGGTTTTAGGAGATACCTTTTATTAAAATGTTGCATTTTTATGATGGCTTTTAAATTCTGGAAAATTTTCTAATAAATGGTAGGGTTGAACTAGAATAACATAAAAAACTAATAATTTAATATAAATTATAATGCACTAATTTATGGGGAGTTATTTTAAAAATAAATAACTACCACTAACATTATATAAATAATGAACAATGTTGGCCAGCAAATAATAGTTTAAAATAAACTTAACTCTTATTAAAAATTAAAAAACATTTATTTTCTTTCAACATTCGTATCATGTTAATGCGTCTCGCTCTTCATCACACACACACACACACACACACACACACACACACACACACATATATATATATATATATATATATATATATATATATATATATATGTGTGTGTGTGTGTGTGTGTGTGTGTGTGTGTGTGTATCATCTAAAATCTTGAATGAAATTAAAGTAATATTTTGAATAATTACTTTTTTACTGGAGAATGTGGAATTCCACTTGCATGTTTCTTCTGTTGGGGCCTTCTCTGAATTATATTTCAGCCTTATTGCTAACTCAACTTTGAAAAGTAAAGCCGCAATGTTCCTACAGGCTTCACCAATTCTAAAAAATTAATTATAAAATATTTTTAGAATATTATCAAACAGATGTTGTTTAACCTTTTAACTGTCATGCCCGAGATGGCTTGATTGAACGAGTGGGTCCCCCCCCCTGCCAAATGGGCGATAACGCGCCTAGTTTGGTAACCCCATCTACTTTCTCCGCTCCTCGCCGTGTTTTTAATCACGTGCTCTCGGCACGCTACTCTTCTGTTACGTATGAATTGCGCCTCTTTCTGATTGGCTGATAAATTGGTTAATTTGAAATGCGTCTTTTTCTCATTGGCAAAATAATTTAAACAAATAATTTAAATTCATTGGTTCTTTGACGAACGGCAATTTTTTTTTAATTTAAACAAGTTAAACTCGTTTTCAACCATTTTACCGTTGGATGTCCTTGAATGCACTCGTTGGATTGTTTCACATTTTGCTTTTGTTCCATTCCCTCTGATGGCTACGGGTACTAAGACTAATTCTGAATTTTTCCATACTTTGAAGCTCTCCGGAATGAAAGCTGTGATAGAATGGTGTATGAATAATGAGGGGGCTTATCGCTAATAAATACGAATGCCCCAAGTGTAAGAAGGATATGCATTTGGTCGAACGTAAAGATCGACCGGATGGATATCAGGGTATGTAGGGTGAAAGGAGTGAATCCACATCACCTCAAAAGGAGTGTAAGGAAAGGTACACGGTTTGGGGGATATAAACTAAGTATTAAGACGTACTTGAATTTGCTTACCTCTGGGTGTATGAGGCGTCCACCAGTCTTATTCTTCAAGAGCTCGACATTAGTGAGCATTCAATAGTTGATTGGTGTAACTTTTGTCGAGAGGTTTGCATTGATGCATGTGTCAATGCAAACCAAAAGATTGGTGGACCGAGAGTGGTTGTAGAAATTGACAAAAGCAAATTTGGTAAAAGGAAATATAATAAGGGGAAGAGGGTAAAGGGAAGTTGGTTTTTGGGCAGGGGAGAAAGAGGTTTGAATAAATGTTTTTTTTAGGTGGTGGAGGACACTGTTAGATGCTATTCAGAGAAATATCTTGCCCGGATCAACGATCATGTCCTATTGCTGGAAATCATATGATTGCTTCTCAGATCACAGTTTCATGCATCTGAGTGCCAATCATTCAGTGACATTTAAGGATCCAGATACAGGTACCCACACAAACACCATAGAGGGAATGTGGGGACTTATTAAGAAAGAGTTCCGGAAGCAGGACCATCAGCAAACTAACATCTTATTTGACTTGTATTTTGCTGAATTTATGTGGCGCCGCACGTATAAAGACCATACTAAAGGTCTTTTTCGAGCCTTCTTATCCTGCGTAAAGACCCTATATGCGCCACATACTGCTGATGAAGAGAGTGCATCCAGGGAATGAAGTAAGTGTTTTAGTTATTTTATTTTAAAGGGATATTTTACTTTGTTTTCTGCACTAATTCTTTCGTGTG